>JZKD02S1675971.1:328150-343668 GCA_000966675.3 Picea glauca
TCTGGTTTTCCCGCAAGGGTTTTTCCAGGGGTTGTTATCCGAACATCTCATGTGCAATGTGTTGCGGTTTTTGTTTTAATGCTTCTGCTAAGGTGTCATTGATAACCTAGTTGTGCAGTTGTTTAATAAAGTGATTTTATTAGGAATAACTATCGAGTGCTAGGTTTGCAGGAAAATCAACATGGTATCATAGCCTAGGTTCTGATGAAAGTTGGGTTTTGCACGAGATTGAGATTTGCAACGAGTTACTAGTTTGCGAAAAAAAAAAAACACTATACGCATCCGTACAACATCGTACGGGTTGTACGTCGTACAATCGTCAGCAGGGAGGAGAAGTTGGCTGGGAGTTTGTCGTGTGTAGCAAAGGCAATGATGTGAAGAGAGAATGTGTAGCCATCAATAGAGTAAGCGAGGGACGCACGTGAGGCTGCAAGCTAAGGTAGTTGAAGGAAAATAGTTGAGTAAAAGACAGCAGGAACAGCAGAAATCTGGCTCGTGTGTTGTTGAGCAAATTGAGGACCTGGCTGAGATAGCCAGCAAGAGCAGCAAGGTGTGACGGCTATAGTCACGTGGAGGCCGAGTGACATTGTTGGGCGTTGCAACCACCGAAATTTGCAGACGAGATCCGCCAACAAAGGTAAACAACGGACAAATTATCAAAACTGAAGGGCCCACGTAAAGAGCAGTCAATAGTGGAGTGTCGACTAAGTGAGGATCAGGTCCGTGGGCTAGAAGATCAAGCCGTGACTGCTTGAAAATTTGACGAGGTGGAGTTGTGAGTCAGCTGCCATCCGCAACAAAGAGCGAGTAGTTGTTGGACGTGGAGCAAGTTGTCGATGCAACTCATGAGAAGTTTGGCCAGGCCATAGCCAAAGAGATCGCAGGAAAGGTGCAGGGGCAACTTGTAGAGGAGCCGCTAACTTAAGATGAGGAGTAATACAGGCTCGAATAGAGGCAGGGTGCATGTGTGAGGGCTACGGATCGAGCAGACGTGGGCTTGGTATCAGCCAATCGCACTGGCTAGCCGCCAAGACAGGCCGTGGACCACCAGCAGACCGCAGAAGCCTCAGGCAACCCAACAGGGGTCGAGCAGCCCAGAAAGAAGCCCCAAGAAGCAAGCAGAGTGCCCAAAAATTTTTGGGTAGCAGTAGGAAAGCCCTAGAATTGTCTAGGCAGTGAGCTGGTATCCCAGGCAGCATGTTGAAATAGTCAGGCAACACCTAGACAGGCTCAGAGAAGCCCAGAAAAGGACCCGGGCAGTGGGCTGGTATCCCAGGCAGCGAGCAGATGCCCTAGGCAACATGTTGAGATAGTCGGGCAACGCCTAAACAGGCTGCAAGAAGCCCAGAAAAGGACCCGGGCAACAGCAGGAGGCTTCGAAAAACCGCGAGCAGCGTGATCGAGCAGTAGGCTTAGGCAGTGAGTCTCGAGCAAGGATCCAAGCAACAAAATTATTTTACTGAGTTGCTTGCGAGCAATGGAAAGCAGCGGCAAAGTGATGGAGAACGAGAAGCAGGTAGCTTTGAAGCTTGAGCAGCTTAGATAGAGTCAGCCTTCAAGTTCAGGTGGGAAGGATCAGTCTTCCAAGTCTATGAGACAGGAGTCATGGTACAAGATGTCCATGCAAGATGCTCAGAAGCATGAGGCTTCTAGGAGCATGTTTAGAGGCAGTAAGCCTTCAGAGACAGGTCAGAGTGAAATGGCAGGGATAGCTTCTGTGTCAAAGGAAGCAACCAATCAAGTGGATTGGAGAGCAACCATGGTAGCAGATCGGGTAGCAAAGGCAGAGCCAACTCCAGGTGGGAGAAGAACCTTCCTCACTAAGAGGGAGTGTTGATGTATTAGCATCGGGCAGGTATTTCCACATAAGCTCGGTGTCTAGCATGTGGAAGTCATCCTTATAACCTCTCAGTAAACTTTAGGAAGTTCATTTTATGAATCATTAATTAAAGTGAATGTCCTTTTAATTAATTAAGTTAAATGCCTAAGTTTGGTGGAATTAGTAACTTAAGTGAATTGATTAAATCATAATTGTTAGATCTAAAGTAAATGTGAGATGAGATCTCAGTCGCTGATCACTTTAAAGGAGCTCTAGGGTTTTGGACTTAGGGTTAACTCAATGTAATAAAAGGCAGCCTAGATAAGAGGATGAGCGACAATGTGTGAGGAGGTGAGAGGATGAGCGACATTGTGTGAGGAGGTGAGAAAGTCGCATACACAATGTGAGACTCACAAAGAGTGTGAGGGTGTGAAACACACACTAAGTAGAGAGTGAGGAGATCTCATTGAGTGGATGAAGAGAGTTCATCTAAGAGTGAGTGGGAAAGGCCAAGGAAAGGTATGAAGGGCAGCAACGAAGATAGCAGCCAAGTGGGCTAGGCTATCGCTACATTGTAATCTTTTGAAGGGCCATTATCCCAAGAAGGGAGCCATGATTTTATAGCAATAAAATCATCACAAATCTAGTTTTCCCGCAAGGGTTTTTCCAGGGGTTGTTTACCCGAATATCTCTTGTGCAATGTATTATGGTTTCTGTTTTAATGCTTCTACTAATGTAGCATTGATAACCTAGCTGTGTAGTTGTTTAATAAAGCGATTTTATTAGGAATAATTGTCGGGTACTAGGTTTGCAGGAAAATCAACATTCACTAAGACGTTGATGTATTAGCATCGAATAGGTACTTCCACATAGGCTCGTTGTCTAACATGTGGAAGTGGTCCTTGTAACCTCTCAAGAAACCTTGGGAGATTCACTTTATTAGTGAAAAGTGAATGACCTTTTGGGTTAATGTAAGATTAATTAAGTTAAATACCTAAGTTTGTTGGCATTAGTAACTTAAGTGAGTCGATTAAGTCTTAACTGTTAGATCTAAAGTGAACATGAAATTAGATCTCAATCATTGATCACTTTAAGAGATCTAAGGTTTTGGATTTAGGATTTGTTATCGCAGATTTTGTAGTTGTGCAAAGCCCAACACAAGATCACCAAATCTTGCGTAACTACAGGATATCCTACCACTGTCACCTTAGTAAGGAATCCCCTCGTTTTAGTGAAGGAGGAAGTCCACCACAGGGGAGGCTTTCCCAGTGACCTCAAGGGGTCAAAGTGGCAAGTTTGTTAGCCAAGCCTACCGCCCCCTTTCATAATCACCTAGCTCACAATCTAGGTCAAGAAGAATTAAGAGGTAAAAGATGGTTTGAGTACCTGCCCGGAACAAGAACACTTATAGCATATATATGATGATTTTCAAGTACAATTATACAATTAATACCTTCTTAAGACACTAGACAGCAAAGATTACTATGGCTGTTATGAAATTGCAGCAGATTACAGTAGTACAACAGCGATAGATAGATTATAACAACAGCAAGAAATAAAATTCAGAATTGTAACAATTTACCATGAAAACTTAGCATTAACTCAATAGAACATCGTCCAATTGTTAGATGCAATTTATAGGTATGTTAGGCTACTATTAGAGCAATGTATGCAGCAAATTAGTGTATGTTAGGATGGTTGTAGCAGACTTTTCCAACAGCAGCAAGTATATTAGTGAATTAGCTTAAGTTAGAGTTAGTAAAGTTAGTGGGAAGTTTGAGAACGAAAATTGAGAGTTTGTTAATCCCTTTCACCATAAGAGAGCTTGAAGATTAGTGCCTTTACGGGCTATGGAGTCTTTACAACAAGAATGCATTAAGTTTTGGAGATGAAACTAACAAAGACTAAGAGGTAGGGCTTAAACTCTAGGGTGCTAGCACATTAGGGCCTTAGGTTTTAAGCCTTGAGGAGAAAGATTGCTAGGGTGCAAGAACTTTTGGGCTCTAGCAACCTTTTCTCCCTTCTTAGGTACTTCAACTAGGTCACAATCAAGAGTCTAGGATCAAACTCCTAAAGTACTAGCACTTTAGGGCTTTAGGAATCTAAACCTAGCTAGGACTTCTTCACAAACTTTGGACAAAATTACCTTGTGAGAGGAGGAAGCACTTATGCTCCTCTCTTAGGGTTTAAGCAAGACGTCTAGCATGAAAAAGAGAAATTGCCATGAACATTTGATAGCACAAAGATAATAATTGCAAAAATTTCGCTTGCTTCATCAAGATAGCATGAGAATAAACCCTAATTGCAGAAATTCCATCCAAAAATCAGCAAGAAAGCATCCACACTTGACCTCCAAGAGATAGCACATGAGTAAAAAGAGCTAGTAACCCCAATATAGCGAAAATTTCAAACTTGTTCTCTCACAAATGGTCAGAAGTTGAGATCATCAAAATGAAATTTGGCTAGCCATATTTATATGGAAACCCTAGCCATCCAAGGGACTCAAGTGAAAAGTCACACTCTACAAGAGGGGGTGACCCCTTATTTATCTTTTCATAAATTCAAAATATAAAATTTACATCAAAATAAACCCCAGTAATGTGACGTCATGCTCTAAAAGGGTGACGTTGGCTTTCCAAATGCAACGTCAAGCATGAGGAAGGAGACGTTGGGCCTCCAAAGGCCATTTGTCATGCTCTCATGTGCCAAAGTGCCCTACCATGGTCTCCTCTTGTCAAGCCACCTTTGGAACCATCTCATCCATCAAAACCTAGCCCTCCAAAGTGACGTCACGGGCTAAGAAGTGATTTCCTAGGCCTCCAAAGGCCAACATCCAAGTGGAGACGAGTGCAACCTCGTCCTTGATGCCAAGGTGCCTCCAAAGGCAACATCCTCCACTCTCAAAGTGCAATACTCATCATCAATGGTTGCCACATGCAGGGTCCAGTGTCCATCCTATGGGCAAGGTCCTGCAAAGACAAACAAATATGCCCTCCAAAGGTTCACAAGTCACAAGAATCATGCCAAGTAAGCCACATTTAATACAAGAACCACCCAAATATGTGCATCAAACCCCCCTTTTCAAACTAAACAAATGTTCAAAGACCTTATACGTTTTACCTAACTTAGATATGGGAGGGGTGTCATGGTGCCCTATTGGGTGAGCCAATCCCCAAGTCAAAGAATGTTTCCCAAGAAGACCTATCTAGATCATGTGATGAGTATGAGGTGGAACGAGGGAGGACCTTTGGGCATGGGGTTCTTGACATATCAAGGGTTCATATTATCTCATTTATGGGTGCCTTTGTAGAGGGTGTGCTACATCCCTCATTTGTAATGCAACCTTTTCCAAGCCTTTGCCTTTAATTTATTATGGTCTGAACATTGAGTGCTATGTGCAATGGAAAGTAAGGAGCACCACAATGCCACTTGAAGCTAGGAACACATTGAGTGCCATATGCAATGGAAAGTAAAGGACACCGCAAATGCATTCCCCTAACAAGCGGAACATTTATTAATTATATGTTTTAAAAGGTCCTTGATTTTTATGGAGAAGTGTTTCATTGCCCTCGGGACCTTAGGGCGAGCATCTAGAGGGACAATTCATTGGATTTTAATTTTTTCTAGCTACAACACCTTTGGGCCTTCAGCCCCTTCTTCCCATGAAATGAGGTACAAGCCCTTCTTAGGGTCAAAGAGCCCAAAAACCCAAAAGTTGAGGAAACGAAAAGGAAGAAGTGTGAAAAATGTTAAGTATGAGTGGGGAATGGTACGATGACCCTTCAAGGAACCACCTAGTAGCAACCCTTTCCCAGAAGGTGACCAACTTACTAGGAAACCATGTCAAGCACTAAGGTGAAATTAGGCAAAAGGTATAATTTCCAAGCAAATATTCCATAATCAAGAAAGGATTCTTTGCAACATGTTTGAATGCTTCAAATATTAAAGTCACACTTATCACGATATTGGACTTATTACCTCATGAAGCAAGACCTGCTATCTTCTTGGAGCCCAGCCAATGTAGTGGATGCAGCTCTGCTGAAATGATGATGATGGCGGATTGTGATGAAATGGAGGGGCTCTGCGGGTTGTGTTATGCACAGGGCTCTCGGCACTCCATGTCTACTACCTGTGGGCCTCAAGACATCATCTCCTTAGTTACCCCTATACTAGGGTATAACAGGGTTAACTCTATGTAATAAAAGGAAGCCTAGGTGAGAGGATGAGACACATTGTATGAGGAGGTGAGAGAGTCACATACACAATGTGAGACTCACAGAGAGTGAGGGTGTGAGACACACACTGAGTAGAGAGTGAAGACATCTCATTGAGTGGGTGAAGAGAGTTCATCCAAGTGTGAGTGGGCAAGGCTAGGGAAAGGTGTAAAGGCGCAGCGAGGAAGATAGCAGCCAAGTGGGCCAGGTTATCGTTGCATTGTAATTCTCTGAAGGGTCATTATCCCGGGATGGGAACCCTGATTTTATAGCAATAAAATCATCACAAATCTGGTCTTCCCCGCAAGGGTTTTTCCAGGGGTTTTTTACCTGAATATCACATGTGCAATGTGTTATGGTTTTTGTTTTATGCTTTCGCTAATGTTTCGTTGATAACGTAGTTGTGCAATTGTTTAATAAAGCGATTTTATTGGGAATAACTGTCGGGTGGTAGGTTTGCAGGAAAATCAACATGGTGTCAAAGCTTGGACTCTGACGAGGAAGCCAGATTTGCACGAGATCGAGATTGGCAGCAAGAAGACATACCTGCGGGAAATTTTATTTTTTTCAAGTGCAAGTTGCAGGGTAAAGACAGAAATAAAATTAAAAAAAGGAAATTGTACGTACGATCGTCGTCGTACAGATCCTTACATCGTACAGATGAATCTATTGTAGGGAGATCGAACGTAGATCGATTTGAGATAGATCGTACTGCAGGACTATGTAAGAACCGTCGTGGTGGTCAGATCACATGCTAGTGAGCGTGTACTGAAGTAAAGCGAGGTATTTTGTTGTGGATAAGCTGCCAATCAGGCACTGGGTCGAATGTTGCAGCCAAGGAGCAACTGGGCACGCGAAGAAATGTGATCGGGTTCCAGCAAGGGAGTGGCAGTAAAGGCAAAGATGCAGTCGGTTGCAGATTCGCATGGTCAACGATGGTGGTGGCGTTTGAGAAAGCTATCATATTACAAAGCAGCCAAACCGCCTGGTGTGCAGTCAGCCTTAGGATCCACCGTGTGGTAGAAAGAGCAATCGCACATGTGGAAATAGTCACCAAATAAAAGGCAGGGCTAGTTGAAGGAGGTCGAAGGCAGCCGCCATTTCATGGAGACAGTGCGCGGAGAAGAAAATAGCAGTCGTCGTTTTGGGAGATCTGTCGATAGAGGAGGCACGGGAGTTCGAAACAGCCGCAGCTGACATGGGAGATCCACGAGAGTTAGAGCTGCAGCGAAGGAGCTGTGACGGCTAAGGAGATGGGCCGATGGAGCAGTGGTGAGGAAATACGTGGAGTTGGGCATGGTGGTGACAACGGGTGAAGACACGAACCTGCATGAGGATCGAGCCTCGCGGAGTAGTGGAAGGGCCAACAAAGAAGGTGACAGCACAGGAGTAGCTGCGGGCTATAACCGCCAGGGCAACCACAGCCACTAGCAAGAAAAGGTTTAGTGGTCAGGTATCCCAGGAAACAGGCAGATGCCCTAGGCTACAGGCTGAGATAGTCGGCCAACGCCTAGACAAGCTCTGGGCAACCCAAAAAAGGACCTGAGCAACAACAGGAGGCTGCAGGCAGCTTCGGGCAGCATGACCAAGCAACAGGTAGCAGACTAGGCAACGGGCAACGGGTCCGGGCAACATGACCAGGCAGCGGGCAACGAGTCCGGGCAGTAAGCTCGAGCACTGGGGAGCAAGTCCCGGGCAGCAAAGATATTTTGTTGAGTTGCTTACGAGTAATGGAAAGCAGCAGAGTGACAGAGAACAAGGAACAAGTAGCTTTGAAGGTTGAGTAGCTCAAAGGGAGTCAACCTTCAGGTTCAAGTGGGAAGGAGCAGCCTTCCAAGTCTTTCAAAAAGAAGTCATGGTACAAGATGACCATGCAAGATGCTCAAAAGTAGGAGGCTTCTAGGAGCATAAGCAGTAAGACTTCACAGTCAGGTCCTAACAAGATGACTGGGATAGCTTTCGTGTCAGAGGGAGCTACCAGAGCAGGCATGGGAGCGGACATGATAGCGAAGACAAAACCACCTCCGAGTGTTGGAAGCACCTGTACCTTCCTTGCTAAGAGGGAGTGTTGATGTATTAGCATTGAACAGATACTTCCACATAGGCTCGGTGTCTAGCATGTCGAAGTCGTCCTTGTAACCTCTCAAGAAACCTTAGAAGATTCACTTTATTAGTGATTAATAAAGTGAATGACCTTTTAGATTAATGTGAGATTGATTAAGTTAAATTCCTAAGTTTGTTGGCATTAGTAACTTAAGGGAGTTAATTAAGTCCTAACCATTAGATCTAAAGTGAATGTGAGATTCAATCTCAGTTGTTGATCACTTTAGGAGATCTAGGGTTTTGGATTTAGGGTTAACTTTATGTAATAAAAGGAAGCCTGGGTGAGAGGATGAAACACATTATGTGAGGAGGTGAGAGAGTCACATACACAATGTGAGACTCACAAAGTGTGAGGGTGTGAGACACACACTGAGTAGAGAGTGAGGATAACTCATTGAGTGGGTGAAGAGATTTCATCCCAATGTGAGTGGGCAAGGTTGAGGAAAGGTGTAAAGGGGCAGCGAGGGAGATAACGACCAAGTGGGCTAGGCTATCGTTGCATTGTAATCCTCTAAAGGGCCATTATCCCAAAACAAGAACCCTGATCTTATAGCAATAAAATCATTACAGATCTGGTTTTCCCCGCAAGGGTATTTCCAGGGGTTGTTTACCCGAATATCTCTTGTGTAATGTGTTATGGTTTTTGTTTTATGCTTTCGCTAATGTTTCGTTGATAACCTAGTTGTGCAATTGTTTAATAAAGCAATTATATTAAGAATAACTCTCGGGTTCTAGGTTTGCAGAAAAATCAATAGACCCTACATAGAGAAGCCCTCCATTACTTTCATCAATTGCCTAGTGGCTCCATTTACAACATTCGACTCCTTGTGGATCAATTTCACACATTTAAACATTGCTAAAGTTGATGAACATGGCCTTGTAACCATTTTAAAGTTTAAACACAAAACAACGTGACAAGGAGCTCAATTCAACTTTCATTTGTAGAGCGTGCACTACATTGCATAACACAATGACCACCCTCCCTGATGATGAGCTCATGTGCTTTTTTGAGATTGTTGCACGTCATGATAACATAGTAAACCTATACCTTCAATACCCCATGCTCGAAGCAAACATTAACTAACTCATCGTATTAGAAACTACTCATGATAAGGCATTTTTTGGGGAAGACAAGCCTAAAGCTTATAAACTTCATGCTTCAAACAAGAATGCAATCAGCAATGAGGTTACCAAGATAACCCCACCAAAGACTAAAACCAAAACTATTCGCCTTACAAAAGGTAAACCTAATTGACACTCATAACTCAGAAGATTATCACGCCCTCAAAGGGAATGAAGCAAAACAAGGCCAAACCAACCCACAAATTGAGAAAACAAAGAAACCAAAGACCGTCATCACAGAAGCAAAAGCCAAGCTCAAATTTTACCAAGATTCCTTTTCTAATAGTGATCGCCCTGAGACTAAAGGTATTCTAAGAAAAATAAGAAACAAGGCAACATGCATTGGGCAGATGGTTCAACCAGTTGAACAAACACTTACGGTGTATATATTTTTTCCTACCTTTAGGGAAGGGCACGAGTTTTTTTTCCTTGTTTATATAGTATATACAACCTTTAGGAATGCACGTGTTTCTTTATTTGGTTAAAGCGAACATTCAAGAAAGGAGAAAAGAATTGTTAGTCTACAATCTATTATGTTCAATTTCAGCCATAGAGAAAACTCCTCTGCAATTTCTAAGTAAATTAAGCCAGTTACATGAGTGCATTAACGCCAACTAAAATCCAGTCTCGATGTGCACCTCCAGAAGGCAATTTAACGAAAATCTATAGCAACAACAACTTTAAAAAAGAAAACAAAAAATTGCAAATTTTAAACTCGAATTTCTTTCCTAACACCTCGAATAACTAAAACTATTTCTCTGTTCAGACTCAAATGCGAGGAATTCTCACAAGACCTCAAAATGCACAATGAGAAATCAAACTCCATATACTTCTCTGCTCTGACCTCAAAATGCAAGAAAATGTTAAACCTAGAGTTCTGCCATAAGCAAATGAAAAGTAATTTCAGATAATTTCTATGCTATTACGTCGAATGCAAGCAAAATCCGAACACAGATTTCTCTACTAAGACCTCAAAAGGAAATAAAAATTTAACAAAAATAACTTATTTGATATATGCACACAAATTCAAGGAACAAATTATGTGCTAAGATTTTAATTGGAATTACTTATTTCATCATGCATACAAATTCAAAGGCAAGAAATTATGTGCTAAGACTTTAATTCTAAGCAACAACTATATTTCTTTCTCCAGAATTTATATATAATTTAAACAGGATCATATAGCAAAAAAATAATAATAATTAAATAAATAAAAAACCACCATCAAACATCAACATCTTACCTGAGCCAAACAAAAATTTACCCAAAAAAAAAACCATCAAACATCCTATTCGACATAACAGAACAGAAAAGCTGAAACCAGAATTAGCTGATGATTTTCCAAATTCCTCGTACCTAACAGAAAGTGCGGCCGCCTCCTTTCCCCACCAAACCTCAACCTTCAACCCTAGTTTTCTCCTTCTAACCCTACAAAATTCTCGTCACCTCCCCCTCCCGGAGGCCGAATCCACAGTCGAGGTAAAACAGGCAAAGCAGAGAAAACGTACTCACAGTCCAATACAACTGTCCCGCCAAAGTATGGGATGGATCATCCTGTCCCGCCAAAGCATGGAATGGATTATGTTGGGTAACCTGTGGTCGAGCTGTGTTGAGTTTAGGAAATAGCTCAGGTTCGATTCTCGAAGCATTCCGTATGTATGATCGACTTCCCCAAAAAAATAAAAATAAAAACACAAATCAAAGCATTCCGTATGTTATGATCGACTCCTCGAGAAAAATACCGCATAAATAAAAATAATAAACGAAAAAAATAAAACAAAAGAGAATCAGCGGACAAATAAATTACGTAATGAGATTTGAACTCGAGATCTTTCAATCTGAGAGTTAGTTCTTGAAATTGGACTCAAGTCAAAGATAGTAGATGAAGTTTGGGAGTCTTTAGAGTATTGATGGGTATTAAAATCTTTGTGGTATTTTATTACTGGTCCTTGTGAAGGTAGGGAATATATTATTCAGTATAAAGTTGGAGTTATTTTATTATTAATTACACAAATTTGAGAAAGATAATGATAAATATGTTTAAAAATTTATAATATATATATTAATAAAAAAGATGTTCAATCGGAAACCTGATTATAATTTATATATAATATAACTAAAGGTGAAATCTGATTATAATTTATATGTAATATAACTGAATGGTAATGTTACTCTGTTCACCAAAAATAGATATACACCTTTTAACTAAAATTGGTTATAATCTTAACTCAAAATAGATATATGCCTTTTAAGGGTCGCTTCTTTAAAAATTAAAAAGTCTTGTTAAATCAAATTTAAGAAATTCCACCTTATGAGTGAGACAAAGATGAGTCATCGATATGGAATTGTTTATAACAAATACTAAGTTTTATGATAACCATTAACAAATTTATTGCCTCGAGAGTAGCTAAACAAACCCAAAAAAAAAATTATATATGTATTCGATAATATTTAAAATATCAAATAAATTAGTGCAAATTCATTTTAAACTTGGATTTATTTGAGTGAGGATTAAATTTTTTAAGGTGTATTTTTTTTCATTTAATATGAAAAAATTAATATTTGACATGGAATGAAATGATAAAAAAAATTACACCTTAACAAATTTGATCCCTCTCAGTGCTTGATAGATCCAAGGTTACGATGGATCTATGCTAGTGATAGATATCCATATGGACCTCATGACATCTATAATTGTGATGCCCTCGAATGGGGTGACACCTGGCTACCATGCAACACTCGGCACACATGCGCTCGGCGTAGTTAACGCCCACAGTCACCAACCTTCCTCCCCGTCAACTCATCATGCCTAGCATTCACTTAGGAAGGGGGGTAGTGCACTTGCACATGAAGGAGGTTTTAATGGCACAACACAGCATCGGTTGAGGCTTACTAGAGCAGGTACAAGGCAGCTCAGCACCATTGCTTCAGTCTTTATGGATCATTTCCCTATCACTTTTGTTGGTTTTTATGGAGGTAAGGCATAGCAATGGTTATTTCATTCTAGATTCACACTCAGTTTCCCATTCATCGCTTAGTCTTTCTCCCCTCTAGTGTCGCGTTATTGTAATTGTTTGTGTCTCTCCAATGTCGCGTGAATGGGGCAAGCCAAAGCACGGCCCGGCCTATTACAGTTTCGCGGCCCAGCACCATCGACATGGCCCCTCTTCGACCCTATCTTTGCCCCCCATCCCCTTCATCAACCATGTTGGCCCTCCCCAATCTGATCAGAATTCGATTGATGAACCCTTGTGCACTGCTTCAAGCCCTCAAAACCCCCTGTGCAATTCGGAACAACCGCCTCAAAGCGTTGACCCTATGACTGAATTGGGTGGTTGTCCGATTGAGGAAGAGATTCCTCCAGAATGGCTAGAGGAATCAACTACGCCGACTGCACCAAATGTTAACAAGCCTCCAAACATCCATCATGTGACATAATTGGGTGGTTGTCTAGCTGAGGAAGAGATTCCTCCTTAATGGCTAAAGAAAACAACAATGTCGACTCCTCCAAATATTAATGAGCCTCCAAACGTCCATATTGTGACAAAATTAGGTGGTTGTCTAGTCAAGGAAGAGATTCATCCAGAATGGTTGGAGGAAGCAATAGTGTCGACTGCACCAGATGTTAACGAGCCTCCAAACGTTGTAACCCCAACACTAGAACCACCCAGTCCCCTCAAGTTCTCAGAAGATCATATGCAACTAATCTTTGAAATGCAACGGGACATGGTCAACCAGCTCCATCGTCGGGACATCCTTAATTGTCGCATGGATATCTTGTTCGACTCCCTCTCAAGCGAGCCCGCCAAGCAACGATGCCCGACTTGCTGCCAACTGTTCACTTTTGCTCCCATCAATGAAGGTCGCTCGGGTTCACCTACTATCTAGTTTTTTTGTTGTTATGTTATCARGTCAACAGAGGCCACAGTTAGAGTTAGATTTAGGACTAGTCTTGTTTTGGTAYTGTGAATAAAAACATGCTTGCATGTTTTGCAGGCCACCTGTTCTGGTTTCCATTTGTATGGCATAACAGGTGGMAAACTTTGACATGTGTATTGCTATGAAGACTCTCTAAGGTAATATATATATTTTTATTTACAAAAATTGTGATGAAATTGGTTTATAGGTTAAGAGAATTGAGTATGATAGCAATGCTTGCTAACAAACAAGTTAATGTTATAATCAAAATGGATAGAATGTCTTCTAGATTTAACTTGGAGGTCAAGCATAGACCCATCTTAAACCTAGATCTATCAAGCACCAAGAGAGTTCAAATTTATTAAGGTGTAAAATTTGTTATCATTTCATTCGATGTCTAGTATTAATTCATTTATATTAAATGATAAAAAAAAAAATACACCTTAAGAAATTTGATCCTTCTTGGTGCTTAAAACATCCAGGTTTAAGATGGATCTACACTAGTGATACATATCCATGTGGACCTTGTAACATCTATAATTGTGATGAGATTGGTTTGCAAGTTATGAGAATTGAGTATGATAGTAATGTTTGCTAATAAGCAAGTTAATGTTATAATCAAAATGGCTAGAATGTCTTGTAGATTTAACTTGAAGGTCAAGCATATGAAAAAAGGAAAGGGACAAAGGTTGTTGGTGCCTCTAGAAAATAACTCAAACATGGCGCTTCATTGTGATTGAATTGCAAAAATAGAATTGTGGATGTTCTTGTTTTAAGAATAATACCTTCAAACAAGGATTGGAGCAAAAAATGTATAGTAGAGGTATGGAAGATACCAACAAATGGATAGAGGGTTACACTCTCCTGTAAATAAGCAAAATGTATGTTCTTAAATACTAAAGTTAAGGAAGGGCATGGGATTCCATATGATGAATACTATGTAAATAAGCAAAATGTATGTTCTTAAATACTAAAGTTAAGGAAGGACATGAGATTCCATATGATGAATACTTAAGTTGCTTAAAGATATTGCAACACTAAGGAGATGACTATAGTAGTAAATGAGTATTCCTAGTATAAGATGAAGAGAGAGAGCGCTAAGTGTATTACATATATACATAAGGGTAATGAGCCAAAGTAGAACATAAGACTTGCAATTGATAATACAACCATANATCGAGGTGACAGTGGGTGGGGAAGCTCCTGTTACGCCGGTCTCAAGCCTTGACTCAAGCTCCTTAGACCTTTCCTACAAACCGTGCGATAACAAGGCCAATTGCTCTAACTTCCTAGCTCTCATGGATGTTTTTCACACCCTTGGATTTTCTCACTTGAAAATCATGAGGGTTGAGAGCCAACATGACTTATGTGGATGGCATTCATATATTTTTCCTAGATATAGCTTGGCATGACCCAAGGTTGGTTCCCATACGAGTACAGGTACAAGATTGGTTTGGTAGTGTTCCTTGCTTCAGAGATAGGAGTTTTCACAGATAGAGAGAGATGTCTATTTTTAGCATATTCCCCGCTTTTTAGGAGACAAAGATTGGAGGTTCGCATGATAATTTTGGTTACATATTCATAGTTCTTGCGAGCTCGTGATTCCATTGAGCCTTTTTTGGAAGACATGCGAGCAATTTACTATTTTTAGCAGGTGGAGTTCCAGGACTCAGATGATGATTTTGATCACATATTCGGATTCTTTACTGAAAATTGAATCCAATGAGTATATTTTCATTGACATGCGACAAGATTATGTTTTTAGCAGTGTCTATTTTTAGACATACAATATTTGGCAGTGGTCTTCTAGTGGTCCCAGACACATTTGGACTTTTCCTATTTTTTAGGGTGGATTGATATTTTTAGCATGCCTATTTTTAGTAGGGCTATATATAGCAGGTGTGGTCGCCATACATGGTGACAAGTGGCAGGTCTAGATTCCGACCTTTAGTAGCTTTAGAGTGTGACATATGGCACATCATTGCATGGGCATGTGGGGCCGCACTTCTTGAAGATATGTGGCATATTTCATGAGAAAAGCAAGGCGTATGATGACTTGGCATTGCTAGTTGGCAAGTGGAGTTGACTAAGGGTGGACTCCCCCTTTCTTGCACTTAACTCCTCTTTATCCCTATTTTTTAACACCATTATACTTGTGTTTCCTATCTCATGCGTTCATTCCCTATTTTTTAGGGTGTGTTATCCCCGATATCTAGGGATAACTAGCAGATCATGTCTCGAGGACCACATGGTCCTAGACATGGAGTACCGAGAGCAGGAGTGACTTGAGCATGGCCCTGGAGGGCCCATCTTTCTTCTTCTCAGCCAGACTTGTCCTGTCA
>JZKD02S1675971.1:359915-389637 GCA_000966675.3 Picea glauca
AAAGGGCCGACTTTTACAAAGGCACAATAGGGCCTAATTAATAAATATAATATAATAATATTATTCAACATTCCCTCTTAGGTAGAATATTCTTCGAAGTTACAATATTTCAACATTTTGAGGGTGTTTATCGATTTATATGGGAAACTTGTGAGTAGATCATGACTTTTACTATGAAAAACCACGAGCATATGGTAAAAGGTGAAATAAAGCTAGAGAAGATCTAGCAAGTGAGATAAAAGAAGTGTAAGTAGTCTTAATCAACTGGTTTGATCAAGGGTGACCAAATACAAGTATAACATATGCCCCCTAATGTGTGAGGTCGGAAGAGTAGCTAATGACCAAAAGACATAAAGTAGAGAGTATGTTGCCAAGTGGACCAAGGAAGAGACCTGCAAATGAAGGATTAGTGACATATCTACAAACAAAGACACAATATTAAATGAATAATCAATATGCCCAAAGTGGTCTTACCCATGCTTAAGTGTAAAAAAACATGACCACCACAATAAATACGTTGTAGATCCATGAGAAAGTTCACATGCAAAACCATGGCATGAAAGAATACACAGCGAATCCATGTCAAAACTATATCGTAGCCACAAATAGATACATAGTGGATCTAATGTCTCAATGCAAATCAAGAGAACCATGACAAACGATCAAACGAGCAAACTTGATCCTCCAAGATAGCCATAAGGTAGTGATATTGTACAATCGACTTAGGAAATGGTGCTAAAGAAGGATGTCGCCACAACCCAAAGTCTTAAATCCAAACACGCAACAAGTATGAATCTAGACCACGTGAATAAATGATCTAAGGTCGAACATGGGAGAAATTGTCTAATCATCGGTCATTGATGTATATTGTTTACATACACGAGGGAACCCACCAACAAAGAAAATGGGCCCTAAGGTAACTAAAATATTCTAACAAATGTGAAGAGATGATTTGAGGTCAAACACTCAGTAGAATTGATTGATCAAGGGTCATTAATGTATACCCACTATCACCCTATGAGGGAACCTGCCACTGTTGACGACAAGCCCCAAGGTACTGCAAAGGTCTCTAAATGTACTACCCAAAACAATGAGATAAAGTTGATAGGAAGATATTCAACAGAAGGAGGGAATTGAGGCATCTCTGATCAACCGAGGCGAGACAAGAACATGAACATGAGTTGATGTCTTTGACAATTAGTTTAGTGAATAAACCATTGAGTACATCTTAACACTGGGAATGGTAACTTGGATGGTCAAGATATTTGAGGAATGGTTAACACAGGTTACAACTTCTGTTGAACATAAGCACAAGATAAAGATGACCTAGGTAGAAACCGACACCAAAAGGGACCAATGATATATATCAACAATGCAAGAGGCATTGAAGGATGCTCCATAAAGAATGGAAGAATAACTAATCAAAGGAGTGAAAAATCATAATCATGGTACAACTCCCAAGGCAATACTAAATCCTAATAGTAAGAAACTCACTCAAAACATGTGCTTTGCTAAAAAGAAACAAAAAATGATGGTTGCCACTTAACAATGAAATAATAAAGATCTAAGTTCTTTCTACATTTTTCTTTCATCATTTTCATATTTGATACAACTTTAAGAAGAATAAAAAATGCCAAAATCCAATGGAAGAGACAAGTATCATAAGGTGTGCAACTACATTCCAAGCACAAGAAATATAACTATACAAGGAAAAAAATATTCTAGGCAAGCTATATACACTCATCAACATCCCTCCTCCAGGGATATGGATGCAAATGGAAAATGATGAAAATAAAAGAAATGGAAATGAGAAAAAGGACACAAGATGTAGTACAACATTAGATACAAGTGCACATGAAACAAAAAACAACGTACATTCAAATCGATAAGATAATAGGATCCCATAAGGAAATAGCCAGAAAATAGATGAGAAGGAAGCATGTGTATCATACTTGAAGTCATGGTGGGGCCAATGGGGCTATCGGGCCCATAGGAAAATGTTAGCATGGGTGCCAAATGGAAAAAGAGGCACTAACTAGAGTAGTCCAATGGTGGGAAAGCACTATTGAACACTTTATGGATGTGCAAAAAATAGGAAGGGTTAATGCCACAACTTGGATGGGTTCGACCCTAAGGCATAATGGTGATAAACAATCAGGCCAATGATGCAAAATTGCAAAGCAAGAACTTATCACTATATGCCATGGCATAGTCGTATTACCTCACAAGTTGAGAATGGTTGTGTAAAATGCGAAATGTCTATTTCCTTAATCTTGAAAAATTATTAGCACACCTTATCTATAGTTTAAAGAAGCAATAACAGAGAGAAAATTTGAAATCCATGACAAAAGGAGTGTAAAAAATGGTTTTTACACCCCAAATGGGGTGGAAAATGGCTTCACATAGGTGAAACAAAGTTATTTTTGCCATTTTACAGTGCAATTGAGACCTTATGGAGAAAAACATAACATCCCCAGAACTTCTAGTGAAGATTCCAAGAGAGTCCATTGTCAAATTTACAAGTCGTTTGGACTAGGTAGGCCTTCATCTCATTCTCATTCTTTTCATTGGATTAATTTTTAATTTTAGTGAATTTTTAATTGTTTCTAGACCTTTTTTGAAACATGTGTGCATGCTTGTGGGTTTAGCATGTTATGGTTGTAAGAATAAAAAATTACTCATAAATTTTATTAGCCAAACCCTCGAGAACTCCCTATTGAGCTCAAGAATAGTTGTTAGCGCATTGCAAAAGGGGATAACAACAAAAATAAAATAAAAATGCCACTAACTTTAGCTTGTTAAATGTGTCTTGCATAATTTGTCACCATGATAGAATGGAAGGAAAGAGAACACAAACAAGTAGGTTGTGTGACGCAGCCGCGCCAACCAGGGCACGTCCGCTTCCTCGGGATCTTCTTTTTCTTCTCGGCCTGAAGAACTCCAAGGTTCTTCTGATTCCCTATCGGGAATTTTCTTTACCCACAGTAACTCTCCAATTGATCTCCCTTGACGATCGAGAAATCGGACCTCGCGATTTCACGAGTCTCGTAGTCACGCACCTCGTGCTTCACAATACCTCGAAACCCGATGGGTAAATATTAACGCCTTCCTATTCCTATCGAAAATCCTTCCGTCGGGGTTTCGACACTTATGATGTCGAAAACAACTTGACTCGTTGAACCCCAATTCCCGATATGACACGCCACCTGTCTTCCACTAACCCTGACTGTGGCCCACATGACCCTTCCGTCAGAATATCACGGATCGTGACTTCAAGCTATGAGAGTTCCCTATCCTCAGAAACCTCGATTCTCTGATCCCCGACTTCCTGGGATCTACGGACACGCGTTCCCCACGATGAACGGTTCTGAGCCTATCGGGATATCGCGGATCGTGATTCCGGATGTTATGATTTCTTTGCTTCCGGAATTCACGAAATGCCGAATTTCGATGCCTCTATTCACTGGAGCTTAACCCCGGTGCATCTCTTACACATCTAACGGCTGACGAGATTTCAACTGCTGATCCAACGACTCACCAGTTTTTCAGGCTCGGACTCCAATATGACCGTAACCTCCCTGCACTTTCGTAAGATCCAACGGCTCTTGGGACTTCGTGAAATCTCCTCAGAGAGTTCAACCGTCCACTCTTCCTTTTGTGAATCCCTGAACTGAAGAAGTATCTCCCCACGGGACTCGTTCACTCGCTCTCCAACCTGCAACGCTTCCTTCACTTATCCTTCCGTGAATTTGAAGGCCTACTCCTCCTGAGCTTTTCCACAACTTCAGTCTTCAGAAAGAAACCTTGCACGCACTCCTTGCGGCAAATCTTCAACAATGCTTAAGTGTTGAAGGCACTCGACCCTGCGCACACCTGCAGCAGCAGTCTTCTGATACTCCGCTCAGAATCGCAACTCTGAGGCTTAGCTTGGCCTGCGCACTCCTTGCATGACATTGTGCCTAACTGCACCTTCGAGGGAATGAGAACAAAAGCTACCTCTAATTGAACCCTTCTGTCAACGCACTCCTTCCGGACAAATTCGACTGCACTCCTTGCAGGAATCCTCTGGCTCACTTAGAGAAATAATTGAAACTCATTCACTTACCCTCTCAGACTTCAATTCAATCATGAAATCACATACACAACATATAAAAGCAAATGTATGACAGGAACCAAACATTCATGAGCATAATATCAATACACAGAGAAATAACACAAACCATAAATTTGAATTAAAGCTTTCTTCTATTAATTCAAATGCCTGTACATGGGTGTTCTTCATACAATTCTCTGCCTACTCTTCTCTTCTTGCTCCTGCTAATGTTACAATGATACGATGAGGGTGTCTATATCCGTTTTCCCTCTCGGACTCTAAAGTTATCAAATCTAGAATTAAACTCCTATATACCAGTATTAACTAAATTAAATGCCGACTGTCTACCTAAGGACGAGAGCTATCCGCTCGAGGTCCATTACAATATACAAAGTGTGCCTTCATAAATGATTCATTAAAGACTTGGCCAACAATCCCAAAGAATTTTCAAAAATTTGGGTTGGTTTGTCCAGCTGTCCTCTGCTCCACGTTGGCTCGCTTGATGTGATGGCGATGCTCCTGCATCATTGTGATGCCTTACAAGATCAACTCATGTTGGATGCGCTTTGTGACTATGGGATATTGAATTTCTTTAAGATCTCTAACATGTGGAGCTAGGCAATGCTCCTACAACAACTTGTGGGGTTTTGGGACCCTAACGACCAAGTATTCAAGATTGGTTAGGAGACTTTGCACACATATGTCAAGGACATCTATTTCCTAACAAGACTCTCTTGATGAGGGGATAACGACAATCCTAAAAGGAGGAGAGAGGGGTGGTGCTATAGGTATCATGACATTGTACATTTGCACCTATTGTGTAGCTAGGACCCATAAGAGTAGAAACCACCTGTCTATTTGATCCATCCAAGACTTAAGGCTAAAAATGATTATGTTTGTGATTACTCTTGTTGTAGCCTTGATAACTCCACATCTTGATTTAGAGCTTTGATGTAGTATGGGATTGAGTGCCTTAGACCCAATGTATATGACTTGTGCTCAAGATTGGTTGTGAACATGAGATATCAACTGATGGCATGTCAAACAAGGAGACACAATATTTTGGATATGCCAACATTCTATGTTCATTCTTCTTAGAGAGAGTCCCAAGCATGCATATATAAGTCTCTACACCATTGGTTAGGCCCATAGATCCCAATCTATGGACAGGGACTATTATCTTAGTAAGGTTGAGAGGAGGGATTCCCACAAGCACTTTTGGGCATGACTTGTTTTAATAGTGGGGAGAGTAGATTGTGGAAATCAAGGACCCCCCCTATGGTAGGATAGACTTTGTGTAGGACCCAAAGTTGGTGATTCCCCTTAGAGCCCAATGGGGTCCCGTTGGTGAGACACTTGTGTTTTTGTTTTTTAAAGTTTTTATGTGTTTTTGGGATTTTCAACAAAGAGATATAATTTTTTGTGTTTTTTGTGTAATATCACTAACACAATGGCATTTTTGATGATGCAAATGTAGATTCAATGTTTTAAATGGGGTTTCCTTTGAACCACTATATAGTGAGAGAAGAGGATCGACCTAAGGAGGGTGAGGACAAAACATAAGTTGCAGGGACCCTCTAATACGTATGGAGGAACCTCGAGGGATTGATTATGGGGATCCCTATGACTCGAGTGGAGGATGTGTTAGTCCATCTTCAAAGACATGCGATGGACATGCCCCACCCATTTATATGACTATGATGGAGAGTAGCCACAACTGTTGTATGTTATCATTAGATGCATATAGAGGACTCCCACAAGGAGTAGTCTTGAGGACTCTCCCTTTTTGTAGTTAGTATGATAGAGCAATTTGATTTCATCAAAGGCTAGATAGTCCATCTTTGTATAAGGATATTGATAGATTCTTGAACATGATGCAATGATGTTATATATACATATGATTTCCATTCTACTATTGTGTGCAAAACAATGTGTTTTCTTTTAATGATCATGAAAATTGTACATGCCTAATTTAATGATGCTAACAAAACAAATTCCAATATAAAACATAATAATCTAATGAATTAATCAATACATTGGATCTTATTGGAAAATGTACATAAGTAATAAATTTGAATTGATGCTCAATAAGTCGCACCCATAGATACTTTCAAATAAGTGTAGGATTGGACACTCAATAGGTATGATTTAGCTATGACACCACCAACTATGAATCCAAATGGACAACTAGGCATCGTATACCAAGTGAAAGGGACGTGAACAACAACTCAATAACAATGTTATACTCAAGAACATTGTTGGTGGCAAGACCTAGGCAAATGTCCCTTGAGTTCATTATCTAGTTAGTGGGTAAAAGAATCACCCAAGCCATGTAACCGATGTTTTGAGAATATTGTCTAGAACCATCATTAAATCCTACATAAAGAGGTGTGTCAGAAAACATTTGTGAATTAAGAACAAAGCATGAGAAGCACTAATTGAAAACCATAGTAAGAAAACTAAAGAAAAATTCTAAAATACAACATGTAAAAGGGTATTGTTGGTCAAGCCAGCCTAAGCATAATATCTCTTAAGGTAGAGCCATTTGTGGGGATCATCTAAATGGTTTCCCTCATAATCAACTAGATCATAAGCTCCTTTTTGGATAACCCACCACAAAATGTAAGGATTATGCCATATAGATTTGGACTTTCCTACCCCCAATTTATCTCGGTCTTGATCATAGACCAATACCTAGTCACCTTTGGAAAAGATGTGGGGTGGACATGTTTATCACACTGAGCTTTGCCACATTTCTTATGAACCTCATTAGATATTGTAACATCAAGATGGGCCATATATACAAAACACTCTTCCTCAATTAAGGTATTGGATAAGAGCTCAACAACTAATTTCAATTAAGGACTCTCACATTCAATCAAAAGGATGGCCTCTAGTCCATGCACTATGATGTACCAAATAGAAACATTCAGAGCATAAATCACAAATATTACTTAGATATATAGCATAAAGAACAATGAACAATGGACAATATGAGCGAAATATGATACCTTTATTGATAGGGAAGCATTGTTCACTTGCCTCTTCGACATGGAAACCTCCAACAAAGCAGAGCTCATATTAAAAATGATTTCCAAGACACCTTACAAATGCTTCTATATCATTATATAGTACTTTCTATCCCCTAAGAACATTCTAGAGAAGAATATTCTAGTAGATGAAACCTTCTAGTAAACCTTCCTACAATAATTGTGTTCACACTACTACTTAGGCCTTATTTACTAATGATGGCCTCCATACATAGCAATGCATGATAATCTATATACTTAGGGGGTTAGGGAGGTTAGGACCCTAACATGCCACCCCCCTTAAAAAAAACCTTGTCCTCAAGGCTTGAGATGTGGAAAGTGCCATAGAATGGTTGTTGGTTCCCATGTAGCATCTTTTGGATGTCTATCCTTCCATTGTACTAAGACTTCATAGATCACGTGTTGGTGGAGTTGATGCTCTCATTTGTTAAGGATGACCTTTGGCTACTACTAAATGGAACCTTCTTCATCCAATTCAGGTAGAATATTTTGAACTAACAATTGGATCCGACCACTTTCTTTAAGTAGGAAACATGAAAGACTGGAAGGATCTTAGAGTGGTTGGGAAGTGCTAATTTGTAAGCCACCAACCCAATATGTTTGAGGATTGTATAGGGGTCATAAAACTTTGGATCCAACTTCTGGTGGTGGTTTTGTTTGAGTGATGTCTTTTTATATGTATGTAGATGAAGGAAGACTTGACCCCCTTCTTTAAAATAATGTTTAGAGCAATGTTGATCAACCTATTGCTTCATCCAATTTTGAGCCATGCATCCAATTTTGAGCCATGACCGTGTTATCTTTGAGAGTGTGCAAAATGTCAGCCTTAGATGTAATGGGTTTTTCAACCTATTGTACCTTGGAGACACATGGTAGGTAAGATAATACAGATGGAGGCTTTTGGCCATAAACTACCTCAAATGTGGTCATGTGAGTGGCACCATGATAAGTTGTATTGTAGCACCATTAAGCCAAGGGTAACCACTAAGCCCATTGAGACTATCGTTATGAAGTGAAGCACCTCAAATATGCTTCCAAACACTTGTTGACAACTTATGTTTGATCATCGGTCTATGGGTGATAGACATTGCTAAGATTCAATTGGATGCCATGTAGCATTAACAATTCTTTCCATAAGTTACCACTGAAAGTGGGACGATGGTCCATGACAATAGATTATGACATGCCATGTAGTTTGAAGATATTATCCATGAATACTTGAGCAACTTTGGAAGCTTTAAAGGGGTGTTAGAGGGCACAAAAATGAGCATTTTTAGAAAGACGATTGACCACAACCATAATCACTAATTTATTGCCAGACTTGGGCAACCCCGCAATGAAGTCCATGGAAATGTCTTTCCATACAATAGGTGGAATAGGTAAAGGTTATAGTGCATCTAGGGTCTTCATTATTTCTCCTTTATGTTGTTGGAAAATATCACATTCAACCACAAAGTTGCGGATGTCCTTTTTCACGCCTTCCCAAAAGAAGGAAAATTTGATTCATTCATATGCTTTATGAAATCTAGAATGACCCACCGTTGGGGATGCATGGAGTTTAGATAACACAATGGCTTTAAAATTAGACTTCTTGATAAAATACAAACACCCTTTATAGTAGAGTTCATCATTATGCTAAGTGTAGTAGGAAGATACATTAGAATCATGTTGAAGTTGCTGGATGAGGCGGGCAATCTTAGAATCGATGAACCATTCATTACAAATTTTATTCACCTAATTAGCTACAAGGAAGAAGAGTGAAAAGAGGAACCGTTCCTCTTCTTATTTTCTAGAAAGAACATCAATGACCGCATTCTCCTTACCCTTCTTGTAAATGATCTCATAATCATAGCCTATCATTTGGTAACCCATTTTTTTTTTTTTGGTAATGAAATCCTTTTCTCCAAAAAGTGTTTGAGGCTATGATGTTAAGTTTTGATCTAGAAACGATGCCCAATCAAGTAAGGACACTAGATATTCACAACATGCAAAATGACCAACATTTATTTTCATAGGTTGACTTGCCCAAGTGTTTATCACAAAGTTGTTTACTRGTATAGGCCAAGGGTATGTCATCTTGCAAGATAACTACTCCTATGCCTTTTCTTGAGGCATCGTATTACAAAAAAARAAGTCTTAGTGAAGTCAGGCATGTAAATTATTGGGGTGGTACACACAACATATTTTAATTCCTAGAAGGCTTGGTGTGCCATTGTAGTCCATTTGAAAACATTTTTCTTAAGTAAGGTAGTGAGAGGAGCTGCGTTTTCTCCATAGTTATCGATGAACATTCTACAATACCCTATTAGACCAAGGAAAATACATAAACTTTTAAGAGTTGTAGGACGAGGCCAATCCTTCATTGTTTCAATTCCCTTTGGGTCCACTCATACACCATCCTTACTAACAATATGGCCCAAATATTCAACTTTAGAAAGGCCAAAGTGTTAAGCCTTAGACAAAGCCCCATGTTAAGTATAAAACCCCTTATTAAGACCTAGATATTGAATTATTACAATTCTAGTGTTATATTTATATGTAGGCTAGAACCTTTCATTGTACCCTTTCAATATAATTACACCCTTTGTCTCCTATATATACCAAGGAGACTGTTGAGCACTCACCACACTCTAAAAGTCTATGTCAAATTTCACTTTTTGGGTACCACTTGATCTCTTGTGACTGTCTAATTCGATCTTAGTATGAAAATGTTGCCTTTGCTCGTCTTCTGTTTTTCATTTTAAGTCCTTCAAAGTTGTCCGGGCAAGCGAAAATCATCATGAATTAACAAAGACTAACATTTCATTAAAGAACTGGGAGGACCAAAATAGCTGAGTCCCGACCCCCATCGACGTCGGCAGGTGACAGTCTTAATTACGCGACAGGCGCTATGTAAGAAATGTCGTCGATGATTGACCCTCGTCGGTGTCGGGAAGTTTGGAAGAGAGTAAGCGTCACACGAGTAAAGGAAGGATATTGTCAATTGTTGACTACCGAAATGTTATCGGCATCGGGAATTTACAAAGATATAACCTGCAAAGAAACTACACGCCTAAACAAATCCCCAATCCCCGATCTCCGATACCCATCGGCATCCGAATTTTTCTAAGAAGGATACCAACAGAAACATACGCAAGATGTCGCCGATCCCCGACCTATCCGCTGAGAAATGCGTCGTGATGAGACGTTTTAGCTCTAAGATATGCTAGATACAACACATTTAAAAGGTTAATTAATTCCAGGATCGTGCATTAGTTGCTAATTCGTGCGTAAACCAAAAGGACCATTTAAGCCTCTTGATACAATGCATCTCCCTCCGCGCCTCCGCCGTCAACCAACGTAGAATTTGTTTGCAGATATTCGACGATAGGTTGTTTTGAATTGCATCCATTACTCGTATTAACTGGTTGATATGGTTGGTAGGATCTCTCCCATTATATTCTTTCGAGTCATTGTGTATGAGCTCATTTTGCACGCAAAGAAGTTTGGATCACCCAGAGGATCAAGATGAGCGATCTAGAGAAAGCTTCCAAGGTGTAGTGAGTATTAAAACAACAATTTTAGCAAGCACTACAGGTATGTACCGGCTTATGGGCATTTTACACTTCAATTCATATGATTTTGTCCAGCATTATTCTGTACACATGTCTAAAACATTGTTTTTAGTTGCAAGAACAATGCCTCCAAAGAAACCCACCACCAGGAAATCCCAAAGGGTGCAACAAGCAGTAGAAAGACTCGAGTACATTGATGCAGTGCAACAGGGCTGAGACAAAGAAGAACATGGCATCTAGATGTTAGGCAAAAGTAGTCTTAATCACATGAAACGATCATCCGAGTATTGGACTAAGATGTCTCAGGACCCACACTGAGAAATTCAAAAGCAATGGGTCAGATGCGAGAAACACTGGGGAAAAATCAACAAAGCAATGAAGGATATCAGAACCCCTGATCTCAGCACCGACATAGTTGAGTCGCATGCTAAACAAGATTCACAGTGGGCCAAAGAGCTCATGAAGATGATCGACGTGGTACCAGGGCAAGCACAACGATTTATGGACCATCCGATTAGAGCTCGAACTGTGTTACTTCAGTTAAAATCCAGTCTGGCGAAGTACCGGACGCATGCGATGGACATCAAAGGGATACATGTGGCTCCGATGGAGAAGCACATGTGCCCATAGGCTCAAACCTGCGATGATTTGTTTATCAGTTGGTCTGAGTATGAGAAAGTCATCCTTTTAGAGAACTATCTTGAGTTGACTGTTAAAGAAAATGTTAGAAGATGAGGCCACGTGGTGTATTTTGATTTGCTTAAACTGCACTTAGTCGTTGTTTTCAGTTGAACCTTAGATTATAAATAAAGACATCGACCAATTAGTTAAGGGTCGATGGTTGTTGCAAGAACTCTTTCTTTTTGGTTGTTAAGAATGATTTTGAAGCTACTATGAATTGAGAAGTATTTCTAAACCAAAGACAAAGTTATTTTCATCAAATGCATGAGTGAGTGGATGTAGAGAAGAACTATTTCYTATCTCRTTTCATGAATAGATGTAACAAGTAAGAGCTATCCAATTTATTGTCAAGTTATCTGGTGCAATGCTTTGYTGTTCTTTTCTTTAATGATGAAGATGATGAATCRTTGTGTGCTTATGTGATGAATGATTATGGTAGATGAATTATTTTTCTTGCTGTTATCTTATTRCATATGTGTTTTCTTTCTGATAATTAGTAATCTCAAAYAGTAATTGGATGCTCACATGGTTAACGTATTAGTACTAGGCTTGTGGTATAGAATTGTTGTCTGCATGTTTGAGTAGCGGGTTATCCCAAGCTCAACCTCTTCCCCAGTAGTTAGAACTTAATTATGTTTTGTTGCCAAGTTGGTTTGTACCGGATTACACCTCATATCGGTCCCATCCAAGAGAAAATACAAAAGAGATAGTCCAAACTAAAGGAAGAGCCTTCACAAGAAAATGTTAAAGCCCATCGATTAATTGGTTGAATCGCAAGATCTGGAGAACCATTCCATTCCAAACGCTGCAGAGTCTAATTGGGCCTCGGTGGTGGGTTTGGTTCCTACTGTTTAACTGGGGATTTAAGACCCATCAACAGAATTGGTGATAGAAGGAGGGCCTGAGAATGAATGGTTGGATATATATTCTATAGAGTATTTCAAACAACCTATAGATTCAAAACAACCCACATGCATGGCTAGTCATTCCTAAGACAACCCACACACGCTGAGTACTCCTGGAATGAGTAACTCATGCCTTCCCGAGGAAGAATCTTTTCACCTTGAAACACCTTATGCTCTTCCTCACGAGGAAGTAAATCAATTAAGAAGAATCACAAGAGCCTATGCCCGACAGATTGGTGCGTTGTCCTTAGCTTTCATACTTCCTCGAAGAAAACAACAAAGCAAATTAGTGGTTAGTACTCTCGACGAAGTTTTCGTACACTTGATAGAAGACTTAATAGATTTCGTGATTACCAAAATCCAAGAACCTCTTGGTTTGATACCCGAAACGCCAGCTGACGACGTCTTTGAATTGGACGATTTCTCGGAAGAAGAGGAGTTTAACTCAAATTCTGAAGATATGGAAGGCTATAATGACCATAATGATGAAAGGGGGAACCCACCTCTGAAAAATCAACCCTGGTTATCCAGAAATGCTTTGGCCCTCCCAGGACCCGTTCATAACCTTCCCCGTCATCTAGAGAAGTTGCTACCAAAGTTCGATCCCGAAACCTCTGGATTGCCTGAAGATCATATCAAGAAATGTATACTAGCGAACATGCTTATGAAAGTCCAACATGAAGACGTAGTATGCAAACTTTTCCCTTATACGTTTGAAAATTCTGCTTCCACGTGGTATTTCAACCTGCCGATAGGATCTATAACTAGTTGGACAAAGTTCCAGAAAGATTTTCTAGACAAATTTGCCGAAGAAACTACTACGGGAGCCCTGATAGCTGAGTTGTTCGCCGCCACCATAAGTTCAAAAGAAAGGGTCAAAGAATTCAACCAAAGATTCATGACTATCTTGAAAAAGTTCTAGCTCGAAGCTAAGCCAACTAAGGAATTGCAAATCGAAGTTTACACTAACGCTCTCCTAGCCTCCATTTCCACGTTCATAAAAAGGGTTTCTAAACGAACCCTAGTTGATAATTTCAAAGAAGCCAAAATGGTAGAAGTCCCTATGAAATGGTGTAAAGAAGGCCAGGTCTCTTTAGTTAAGAAAGAAGTTCAGCCTCCTCCGAGGAGAGGACTCGTTCTGACTAGACCGCCAGGTAAACAAGTAGAACAAACTTCCGACAAGGGTAATGGAGACATAGAATATTTACAACGCATGGTTAATAAATTATCAAATGAGATCATAGACATGAAGAGAAACGCAGGGGAAGGAAACCAGGGCCAAAGGCCCTATAGCCTTTCTTTAAAAGGAACCCACCGTTCAAAGCAATTGAACCTCCCCCAGCCAACTTGAATATCGATCTAGGGAATGTCGCATCTGATTCTTTCTGTACTTATCACCAGGAAAACCACTCTGAAAGAGACTGCCCTCAATGGGTAAATGCCATGCATTTGATGGCCAATCGGTTTCTAGACGAAGTCTCCCTGACCGAACAACCAAGAAGTTCAGTTATGAATGTTGTTGATCAAGAAGAGATTGATCCACCAGAAGATACAACCATGCTAATATGGGATCATAACCTAATTATGACTTCTGACGACATATTTTAGGTTCAAGAACCACCCGTAGAGGTCTCGGTTGTGCAAACTAGGAGTAAAGGTCCTCATGTCTCAAAGGATCCTTTTACCACTCAAACATCAGGGGAAAGGTCAACTCCCGATCACCTGAAAGCACCTTTTTCTCCCTGTAAGAACCCTATTAGTATCCATACCCAAGAATCGCCCAAGCTGGAGTACAACGTAGTTGAAGATCTGAAGAAGTTGAAGGCTAATATATCGATAATGGACATATGTAGAATCCCTTAGCAAAAAGATTTCCTACTACAAGCTTTGAAATCAGTAGAAAACCCTACGACAAGGAATGAACAAAAAAGAGAGCTAAATTCCACAAATCTAGCAAATAAACCGACTGTAAACACCTGCTCGAAAGATAAGAAGGGAAAACCTTTTGTCCCACCTTTCCTTTTAACGTTGAATTTTTCAACAAGAACCTCCACAATTGTTTGGTAGATTCAGGAGCATCTTCCAATGTTATGCCTTTGTCTATCTGCAGAAAATTAAATGCCATTCCTCTACATAGTGACAAACATGTGATACAGCTAGACAAGACCCAGGTCAAAGTCATGGGGGAACTCATGGATGTAATGATCAGAATAACGACACATCCTAAATTTGTGCAAGTGATTGACATCATCATGGTAGACATCGCAGAGGTCTATGGGTTATTACTAAGTCGAGATTGTTCTGAGAAGTTAAATGGGTACTTTAGTACAAACTGGGCACACTTTTGGCTACCACTGAAGGGATTCAAGAATATGATCATAATCAATAGGGAGAGATATCTAAAACATACGGTCACTGATCTAAAAACCTTGAATGAACCCTCATCTACAGATTTCCCCGTGCTGGGCAATTATTCTTGCGATTCCCACTTCGAAAACTTTTCTCCTCTCTAATCCGATGTCCCCTTCTCCCAAAACTTTGAAATGGTCTTGCAAGAGAAATCGCTGATACTGACAGAAGACACCCTCTTCTGCCAAGACCCTGCATTACAAACTACAAAACAAGAAATAGGAGAGTTAGAAAGTAATAAGGAAGGAGGAAAGGGCTATTGTTTTTCACAAATTTGGACCATATACTTTGATGGATCTAAATCATAGGAAGGATCAGGGGCGGGGTGCATCCTTATCGATCCAAAAGGTAAACGTCATTTCTTGTCCTGTAGAATAGAATTCGAATGCACCAATAACATTGCCGAGTATGAAGCTCTAGTACAGGGGTTAAAGAAAGCCATAGACTTGAACGTCAAAGAATTGAAAATTTTCGGGGACTCCGAGATTATCGTTAGACAAGTAAGGAATACTATACACTGCAATTCCCCACACCTGAAGAACTATCAGCAGTAAGTGCATAGGTTAATGGAGCATTTTGAAGCTTTCAATATCACTGCGATCCCCAAAGCAAAGAACATCCTTGCTGATTCCCTGGCCATAACTGCTTCGAGGCTATCACCTCTGGAGGACTATGAAGCCTCCCGGTTCACTATGGAACTGCTCTACAAACCATCAGTGCCTAACAATATCTCTAATTGAAGGTCTTTGAAGGAGATGAGAAGATCATATACTTCCTGACTAACCAAGACAATTTCAAAGATTTAGCCATCGACGATGAGGTATTCTGGGAACAAGCGATAGAGACTGATCCTTGAATAGGCTAGCTTATTGACATATCAAAATCTCACACCATCCTGAAAGGGATAGCTAATCTAGAAAATCTATTTGACCTGAAAGAACGCTTTAGGGGGCCTAAGAACGCAAAGACCGACAATTCTTGTCCCTTGCATGAAACTATAAATCTTGGGACCCCAAAGAATCCAAAGAATGTGAATCTCGACAAAACCATATCTAAAGAGGAAAGAAAGGCTTATCAATATGTCTTCGCATGGTCCTACAGAGATTTGAAAACCTACGACACTCGGATCATTCAACACACTATACCATTAAAACCTGAGATGAAACCTTTTCAACAAAGCTCTGAAAGTATCACCCATCCCTGGAACCTCTCATGTATCAGGAATTAATGAAACTTTTAGATGCCAAGATCATTTTCCAGGCCAGACATTCCACATGGGTAGCAAATCTAGTTCCTGTGAGGAAAAAGTCTGGAGAAATTCGCTTATGCGTAGATTTTAGAAATCTCAACAGAGCTTCAGAAAAGGACAATTACCCAGTCCCACGAATGGAACAACTCCTGCAGACCATGTCTGACTCAGAGATTTTCTCCCTACTGGATGGTTTCTCAGGTTACAACCAAGTCCTGGTTCTGGAGGAAGATCGTTTAAAAACTACCTTCTGAACCAAGTGGGGAACCTTCACTTATAAACACATGCCTTTTGGGTCAATCAATGCAGGAGCAACCTTTCAAAGGGCCATGGACATAGCATTTCATGGACTAATCAACAAGTGTGTGGTAGTGTATCTAGATGACGTAACCGTGTATTCAAAGAACAAAGAAGAACACATCCAACACTTAACTCAAATTTTCGAAAGGTGTAGGATATACGGTATACTCTWAAATCCAAAGAAAACCATTTTCAGCATCGAGGAAGGTAGGTTGTTAGGTCATATTATATCCCAAGCAGGTATTCGCATAGACCCAGAAAGGATTAGAGCCATAGCTCAACTCCYGTTAYCCCATGACAAGAAAGTTATGCAATCGTTTTTCGGGCAAAAAAAAWTTTGTGAGAAAATTCACTCCTGATTTCACGGAAATCATCAAACCCTTACAAAATATGATTCACAAAGATACYRAATTTATGTGGGATGATGAATGAAAGGATGCTTTCAACAATATTAAAACTGCCATATACCGGGCCCCTGTGCTACGAAGTCYCGATTTCAATAGGGACTTCTTCCTCTATAMTTTCGCCTCTGACCAGTCGTTAGCCGCAGTATTGAATCAGAAGGATGATGACAACAATGAAGCTCTAGTGTCATTCATGAGCACTAATCTCCAAGGAGATGAGCTTAACTATCCTKCTATTGACAAATAGGACTATGCGGTTTACAAGGCAGTAAAACACTTCAGGTCTTACATCCTCAAGAACCACACCAAAGTGATTGTGCCTCACCCTGCAGTTCGATCCTTGTTTACTCAGCAAGAGATGGGGGAAAGAAGAGGGAACTGGATGGCAGTAGTTCAGGAATTCGACCTAGATATAAAACCTGCCAAACTTGTTAAGGGAATAGGGTTGTGCAAACTTGCAGCTGAATCCCAGGACCAAGCAAATGAAGATTTCAGATGGGAGAATGAAATGGCATTATGGTGTGGTGAAGCTTCATACATTTCGCAGGGACCGAGTCTTGGTATAAGAATCTGAACTACCTCCTACACCATGGGGCCTGTCCAGAAAATATCAACCCCAGGGAAAGGAGAGCTCTCAGGTTAAAATCTGCACAATACTGCCTCATAAATTCGGTACTCTTCCGAATTAATTATGATGGAGTAATCTTAAGATGTCTCGAACGTGAAGATACAGACAAAGTACTGAAGGAACTCCATGATGGCCTTGTTGGTGGACATTTCGCAGGAAACACCACCGCTCATAAGATACCGAGGGCTAGTTATTACTGGCCCACCTTGTTCAAAGACGCTCACACTTACGCTAGAAACTGCAAAACTTGTCAAATAAGTGCTGGGAGAGAAAAGAGAGCAGGAATTCCACTTCAACCCATGACTGCCTCTAGGCCTTTTGAGCAATGGGGGTTAGATATCATAGGAGAAATTACACCAAGCTCTTCAAAACAACACAAGTACATTCTAACCGCAATTGATTACTTCACAAAATGGGCAGAGGCTATCCCTTTGACTCATGTAAACAGAAAAGTAGTGATCCAATTCATAGAACAACAACTAATCACAAGGTTTGGTGTCCCTTTTGTCTTAGTTTTTTATAATGCAATCTATTTTTCCTACACCCTATTGACAGAGTTTTCTCTGGACAAAGGAATCATAATCAAGTACTCTGCAAATTATTATCCATAGGGAAACGGGGTGACAAAATCCACTAATAAGAACCTAGTGAGAATATTGAAGAGGATGGTTGCGGATAACCAAAGAAATTGGTATAATCTACTCCATAACACTTTATGGGCCAATAGGGTAACACCCAAGGAAGCTATAGGAAATTCCCTGTACTTTCTAGTTTACGGACATGAAGCCATTCTCCCAAGTGGGTTTTATCTCCCATCTCTTCAACTAGCCCAAGATTTTGGAGTACAACCTTCATTAGTCATACAACAAAGGATTGACACTCTCCTCATGCCAGAAGAAGAGAGAGAAAAGGCTAAGTCAAAATTCCTAGCTCACCAATAGATAGTGAAAATATGGTTTGATAAACATAAGGCTAAAGAGAAGAGTTTTGAAGTAGGAGACCTAGTCCTAAGGTGGGACAGGGCAAATGAACCAAAAGGGAAGAATGCTAAGTTTCATAATATGTGGTTCGGACCTTTCTAGGTAGCTGAGAAGATTGGGGCAGACACTTATCGGTTACAGAATCTGAGGGGAGAACCTAATTCCCTCCCAGTTAATGGTCAAGCCCTAAAACAATATTTCCAGTAATAATATTTCATTAAATAAAATAATAATAATAATAATAAAATCTCTTTTGTTTGTATGTTGTTTTCATGATTTCGGTTCTAGATAGATCTTTGCGATTTTGCTTTATTTTCTTTTTGCAGTTTTGTTTTCGACACTTTTGAAGGTTGTGTTTAGCAAGAAAATGGTTGACCTCAAATAATGCGACATAACGAACTTTGTTCCTAACTCATCACTCAGAAACAACACAAGAAGAATCAAGGAACCTACGGTTGCTTTGAAGAGTCCTCTATCCAACCTGCGCAAATGAACAACTTTGGAGAAATGTCAGAAGTGTCTGCTTAGTGGTTTGGTAAGACCATAAGGGAAAGTTGGAAAGCTGAAAAGGACTACATGAACCCGGAAGGCAAAGCTAGCAAAGGATTCACCCTAACCATCTCGCTTTGCAAATTAAACATACGTCATCCTCTCTCACTCGCTTAGGGCATTCTGCCGAAATAAAAGTTAACTGTAGCAAATGAGTGAACAATGGGAGAGGGTATGCAGATACTTTCATCGGTGCTATAGATGCTCATTGGCAGCGGAGCAATGTCTGTGATGTCGGGGTGACTCCGTCAGGGCTATGGACGCTCGCTGGCAGCGGAGCAACACCATAGCAAGTGATCAAAGGTAACTAAAGGCTTCATGCCAGTGAATACTTTGCTATATTTTTGTCTAAAAGGGCACGAGTCAGGGTTACAGGAACGAAGGAGGAATAAAGGTTAAAACCCCATGGGCAGAACCGAAAGAATCAACCGAAGAAGTTCAAAAAGCAAGGGTAAAAGAGGCTCAGATTAAAAAATAGTTAAGGTCTCCACTTGCTTCTGTATCAGCCGAGCCCTAAGGAAGGAACAAAGATTCTGCTTTTGCCTAGTGAATCACCATTTGTTGAGCACTCAACACACCCTAAAAGTCTACGTTAAATTTCACTTTTTGGGTACCACTTGATCTCTTGTGGATGTCTAATTCGATCTTAGTATGAAAATGTTGCCTTTGCTTGTCTTTTGTTTTTCATTTTAAGTCTTTCAAAGTTGTTCGGGCAAGCGAAAATCATCATGAATTAACAAAGACTAACATTTGATTAAAGAACCAAGAGGACCAAAATAGCCGAGCCCCGACCCCCATCGACGTCAACAGACAACAGTCTTAATTACGCGACAGGCGCTATGCAAGAAATATCGCCGATGATAGACACTCGTTGGTGTTGGGAAGTTTGGAAGAGAGTAAGCGTCGCGTGAGTAAAGGAAGGATATCACCGATCGTCGACTGCCGAAATGTTATCGGCATCGGGGATTTACGAAGATATAACCTGCAAAGAAACTATGTGCTTGAACAGATCCTCGATACCCGTTGGCATCAAAAGTTTTCTAAGAAGGATACCAACATAAACATATGCAAGGTGTTTCCAATCTCTGACCTGTTCGCTGAGAAATGAGACGTGATGGGATGTTTTAGCTCTAAGATACGCTAGATATGACGCATTTAAAGGGTTAATTAATTCCAGGATCGTGCATTAGTTGCTAATTCGTGCATAAACCAAAAGGATCGTTTAAGCCTCTTGATACAATGCATCTCCCTTCGCACCTCCATCGTCAACCAACGTAAAATTTATTTGCAGAGATTCAACGGTAGGTTGTTTTGAATTGCATCCATTACTCATATTAACTAGTTGATACGACTGGTAGGATCTCTCTTGTTATATTCTTTCAAGTCATTATGTATGAGCTCATTCAGTGTGCAAAGAAGTTCGGAGCACCCAGAGGATCAAGATGAGCAATCTGGAGAAAGCTTCCAAGGTCAAGTGAGTATTAAAACAACAATTTTAGCAAGCACTACAGGTATGTACCGGCTTATGGGTGTTTTACACTTGAATTCATATTTTTTCATCCAACATTATTCTGTACACATGTCTAAAGCATCGTTTTTAGTTGTAGGAACAATGCCTTCGAAGAAACCCACCACCAGGAAATCCCAAAGGGTGCAACAAGCAGTAGAAATACTTGAGTAGATTGATGCAGTCCAGTAGGGATGAGACAAAGAAGAACATGGCATCCAGATGTTAGGAAAAAGTAGTCTTAATCGCATGAAACGATCAATCGAGTATTGGGCTAAGATGTCTCAGGACCCACGCCAAGAAATTCAAAAGCAATGGGTCAGATGCGAGAAAAACTAGGGCAAAATCAACAAAGCAATGAAGGATATCGAACTCCCCGATTTCGGCACCCCCGACTACTTTATCGACTTGTGCGACATAGTTGAGTCGCATGCTAAACAAGATTCACGGTGGGCCGAAGAGCTCGTGAAGATGACCGATGCGGTACCAGGGCAAGCACAAGGATTTATGGACCATTCGATTAGAGCTCGAACTGTGTTACATCAGTTAAAATCCAGTCTGGCGAAGTACCAGATGCATGCGATGGACATCAGAGGGATACATGTGGCTCCGATGGAGCAGCACAAGTTCCCATGGGCTCAAACCTACGACGATTTGTTCATCAGTTGGTCCGAGTATGAGAAAAGTCATCCTTTCAGAGAACTATCTTGAGTTGACTATTAAAGAAACTGTTAGAAGATGACGCCACATGGTGTATTTTGATTTTCTTAAACTGCACTTAGCTGTTGTTTTTAGTTGAACCTTAGATTATAAATAAAGACATTGACCAATTAGTTAAGGGTCAATGGTTGTTGCAAGAACTCTTTCTTTCTAGTTGTTAAGAATTATTTTGAAGCTGTTATGAATTGAGAAGTCCTTCTGGACCAAAGACAAATTTATTTTCATCAAATGCATGTGTGAGTGGACACATAGAAGAACTATTTCCTATCTCGTTTCATGAATAGATGTAACAAGTAAGAGTTGTTCAATTTATTGTCAAGTTATCTAGTGAAATGTTTTGATGTTCTTTTCTTTAATAATGAAGATGATGAATTGTTGTGTGATTATGTGATGAATGATTATGGTAGATGAATTATTTTGCTTGTCGTTATCTTATTGCATATGTGTTTTCTTTCTGATAATTAGTAATCTCAAACAATAATTGGATGCTCACATGGTTAACGTATTAGTACTAGGCCCGTGGTATAGACTTGTCGTCTACATGTTTGAGTAGCGGGTTATCCCAAGCTCAACCTCTTCCCGAGTAGTTAGAACTTAATTCTGTTTTTTTGCCAAGTTGGTTTATATCAGCTTACACCTCACATCGGTCCCACCCAAGAGAAAATACAAAAGAGATAGCCCGAACTAAAGGAAGAGCCTTCACAAGAAAACGTTAAAGCCCATCGATTAATTGGCCAGATCACAAGATCTGGAGAACCATTCCATTCCAAACACTGCAGAGTCTAATTAGGCCTTGGTGGCGGGTTTGGTTCCTACTGTTGAACTAGGGATTTAATATTCTGTTGGCAGCCCCACATGATTTAGTTGATTAAACAAGAAACTATACTTTTTGTAGCTGCCTTCACCTTGTCTTCCAAAAATTATATTTTTGGACGATGACTGGGTTAGTATAATCACTTAAAGATTTGCGTTTTTGTTTTATTCCATGTTTGATTCATGACTGAAAGCATGAATCAAACATGGAAATTTAATTTCGTATTATATCCCTATTCAAAACATGTTTTTAAAGGTTCATTGTGAYTTACATCTACTTCATATTAATACTGGAATGATTTTCCTTTTTGAGTTTGTTTGAATATTGATATAATACCAAGAGTTGGTTTGTATTTTGATTTTGTAAACATATCTATTTGAACCCTTTGCAAATTGACCATAGTCATTGCATGACATGGGAATTAATGTGAAAACATCGTGTCCTGTACTTTACCTTTGGCTTGCAGATTGAATTGACAAGCTTTTATTACGAGTTAAGGTTTTGTGTTATGCTCTGTACTCAAAACTTTCATTACTATGAGCACTTAAACTTCATAAACCGAAAACCTTGATGTTTATACTATGATCGCACAAGGATTTTGCTTGTTTTGTTTCCATGGTATCCGCTCAAACTTGTCCCTGTTACTTCTACCATCTAAGCCCACAATTAGCTTGAGTCACCTGTATTATAGTTTGGTCATACTCTCAATGGCTCCTGTTGTCCGAATAGAGCTGAATGGCTCTCAAGCGTTGATGTCTCTTGATGATGCGGCCGAAGATTTGAAAGCCCAGGGCTGGGATACTTTCATTCAGAATTTCGATGGGTATAACCTTCGCACAACTAAGGAATTTGCCCAAACATTTGAAGGGTATAGGGTGAAAGTTGGAGACATTCAGTTGGAGGTGACTGAGAGATTTATCAGCGAAGCCACAAGGCTCCCATCCTCTGGTCAGAAGTGGTTTAAGAACTCGAAAATCGACGAAGTGCCTTGGAATCTTTTCATGACCTCCAGAAAGATTGATTGCTGTGAGAAAGGTATTATTGTTTCTCTACTTAAGGTTATATGGCATGGTCTCTTATCAGTTCTTAAGTAGTTTATAACCTGTGAAGGACATTATGGCCTGGTGTTTCTTTATCATGTGCGGTTGCTTATGCACTTTATAGGTTTCCATATGAATGTTCCATTTTATTTACTAAGGAGTCTGTACAAGATGTCGAAAAGATACAAGAAGCAGAGCTTTGACTCTAGCCTCTTTCACCATGGTTTAATTAAAATGTTGTTGGTTTGTCGTTTGACAACCCTAGGTGATGATTGGGATGGGTTCTTAGCTCGAAACAGTTTTGTAACAACCACTCCTACAGAAACCCCTATGTTAGATAAGCCTATGATAGAGAAACATGTTAATTTCTCAAGTGACAAGCCATAATTTTTGGAGCAAAACCCTCGTGACAAGGAAATACCCGATCAGTTTTTGTATGGGCAATAGGATGTTGGTTCTGAGTTTAATGAAACCCATGAGGATGAATTAATTATTGGCCATAACACTACTATAAAGTTCGATAGCAAAAACCCTCACAAACAGTCAAAACATAAGCAAGCAATGTTAGGGTTCCAAAATAAAAGGGCTAGTCGGCTCATTTTGAGAATTCTGTGTAATCAATCTAAGCCTTATTTGAGCTCAATCGATACGATCGAGATCAATGAGGAATCATATCCTGAAATTGGGGATTTTCTTGCAGAATAAGATCCAGATTGTCATAAGTTAGATCCTAATCAACCATACAACTATGTTAACAATCTCCCACCGTGTCTCAAGGATAGAAAGGAGTTTACTGGTATTAAGCTTAGTCAAGGGTTGGCAACAGGTAGTGTTGATGTTCTTACACCCAACTGTACTCTCCATCGACAGATCGCTCCTTCTGTGCATTGCGAGATCTGCTTGCATTGGATTGAACGATACTATAATGACATCCCTATTCTACAAGCAAGAATTAAAACTCTCACCAGCCATAATGACTTACTCATAAAAGAAAATCATGAACACAAAGAAATTGAACAGAGACAAGCCAAGAGTCTTAAGAAGACAAGCAACATTGTGATAAAGAATGCAAACAGTATAAAGGCCGTAATCAATTCCGAATTATCTTGATCCATGTTAGTCATTGGTTTAAATGGTCAAATGGTTTTTTCCCTTTTATTACAGTCATGCTATTTTTTTTTTAAATCAAATCGGTTAAACCTAGATTTCTTTTACCAATATAAGACTGGCTACAGAATCGAGAGATTTTGTAGCCAATTCATTTTCATATAAAATTTAGTAATTATATGTTAATAAAATATCTAACTTGTTCCTATTTCGTTTTTCAGGACATGGTATATCTGATGCTGATATTATGGGATGGAACATGTTCGATCTAGTTGATTAGTATCTCCTTTTGTTTATTTTGTAAATTGGAAAAAACTTTCATAAATTTTTGAATATATAGTTTGATCATGAGTGGCTCTAGGCCCTCTATATTTGTAATGTTTTTGATCTTATAAGATCTGATCGTATCTTAGGAGATAGGAAGTTTAGATTTCAAAAAACTCTTTAAATACTCTCTATTTTGTAAATGAGAGGCATCTTGGCTTGGAACCAATTATGAATGAATGATTCTCAAGACTTATGGAACAACGTACAACTTTCGGCTTTAGTCCAATGCATATGTTGTTTCACTAACGTTTTGATTTATTTAATCTTGATATATTAATATGTCATGTAGCTTTAGACTCTTGATATGTTATGTTTCAGGATATTGATTTTACAATATCATCCATGACTTGTTGTTCCAGATATTGAGACTGTGATCATTTCTTCGATTTGAATATTAGGATTTCTCTTTGATATTTAATTGGACAATGAAATGAATGTGTTACACTAAGGTTTATCTGACTGTAATCATTTGCGATCATAATATCACAAGATTAATTCGTATTACCTATTCTGTTATTAAACTTTGGCTACCAGTATAGGTTATGAATTTATTCATAACATTTGCACTATAAGTCTATTGCAGATTTATCTCGTAGGCGTGGTAGCTCGATGTTCTTTATTCACACAGAATCCTAGATACATTTCACGAACTAACATCAGATTAGCTTCTTTGTGTTTCTAATTTCTGTCATTTATGCATTAGTGAAGCCAAAAAGTTTAGATCAGCTTTGACTATCTGTACATCTGTGTTTCATAGCCTAGTTAGTTCATGATTTGTTATATTTATAGATAGAAAAAAAAAAAATATTTGAATGTGCTTTCTTTATCTGCTTCTCAAAAGAAATTATCTTTACATTAATTTTGTGAGTTTCTAGTAAAACTTACAACCTATAAATGTTGCTCATAAATGGGACTTTTATGTTTTCTTGTTTTGCTTAAACACATTTAAAACAATTATATCAAAGTATATATATATATATATATATATATATTTTAGCATTAGTTGGTTATTCCTTTCTTTTTGTTTTATTTTTAGGATTTTAGATTGGCTAACAGAGCCATTAAACCTGTCAGAACGAGTTACACCAAACGGCTTGGGTTACTTAGACAACTCCGGATGAAACTCGTTCTTCCAGTTGGTCGTCGGTCAATTTCCCCTGTCAACAAATGACACTAGAAGGAGGGCCTGATTGCAATTGATGGCACATGGAAGTCGTAAGACTCCTCCCCCACACACTCGCTCCTCTGTAGTAACACATAGTTGCTCAGACAAAAACGTTACTTCTGAAACAACAACTACCTCAAACGATAATCTTGAGTTTCCTGTGGAACCAGTAACACCAACTCCTCAAGGGGCCGATGCACAAGAAATTGTTTGTCAGTCACTTATAAGGACACACAATGCTTTTTCTCGTATTAGACAACCTGGTAGGCCTCTCAATCAACCTTTAGATTTCTTAGATATCTGAGAACAACTTGAAGGCACTGGTCTGCTTTTAAATCCTTTGGAAGATAATACTACAGATCCTGTCAAAACCCCTACTCTTGGAGTTGGAGTATCCGATATCTCACCTTCCCCACCTGGTTCATCTCCATCCTCTTTAGGAGGAGAATCATCTGACGAAGGCAGTTCCTCGCCTGAACCATCTTAGCCTTCGACACCACCTATACCCATGGCAAACCAAAACAATCCCACCAGACCCTGGCTCGATCAAGATGTCGTGGCTGTATCTGGACCTCAACACCCATTGCCAAAGCACCCACAAAAATGGTTACCTAAATTTGCTCTGGATTCTAAGCAATCTGCAGAAGATACATAAAGAAATTTATGTTGGCCATAAGACTCTGAAGTGTAGAGCATGAATACGTAGTATGCAGACTCTTTCCTTATACTTTTGAGGGCAATGCCTCCACATGGTATTTCGCCCAACAACCCTAGACCATTGTGTCTTGGGACAAATTCGAAACCTGTTTCTTAGAGAAATTTGGAGACGATAAATCCCCTGAAGTCTTGGTTATGGAACTCTCTAGCCTAAAAATGAACCCTAAGGAGAAAGTAAAATATTTTAACYAAAGATTCCTTACGTTAAAGAATCAAATTCCCGCAGATTCAATGCCTGTAGAAAGTCTAATTGTTGCATATTACACCAAAGCTCTACATAATAATATAGCAATTTGGGTTAAAAGGTCTAAAAATCTACATTGTTGGAAGCCTTCGAGGAAGTTAGCCAAATTGAAAGGGATATAATAATCTTGAAAGACAATCTCAATAGTGAAATTGAAACAATTTCATCTTCTAAGAAGAAAATAGAAATCCTTACGAGACCTCCCTAAGTCAAAGGTCATCCGGAAACTTTAGACTTGGAAAGCTTGCAGAAAGATTTTCAAAAACTATCAAATCAAGTCATTGACTTGAAGATATCAGCTGAGGAGGCCTCCTCAAGCAAAGGAAGTTTTAAACCTCCTTTCAGAAAACCTTTTCCTCCCAATCAGCCAAACCAGACCACTGAAGGTCTTAATTTCGAAAGCTTGCAGTACGCCTTGCAAACCATTCTTGAAGCACATGATAATTTTGTTCCTCCTGAAAGTTCTNCCATAAAGATACCCTCCTTGAAAAGCCCATCAAGAACCGGGAAAGAGAATGTGAAGGCGCAAGGCCTTAGTAACCCTGCACGGGGAGGAACGATCCTCTTGAAAACCTGAGATGGTAGCATAAGGATGAAGTATTGAATCAACGGACAAGATCCCTTTGGGAGATCTTTGGTCCCTCATGACCGTCAGATCGGAAGAAGAAGATGGAGTGTTAAGTGCCTTAACCCTGATAGGTATCGATCGACGGACGAGATTCCATTGGGAAACCTGTGGTCACGCACAACCATTAGATTGGTGGGAGTAAGTAGGGTGTTAGATGCCTTACCCCTTTTGTTTCCTGTGTCTTCATGGATAGCGAAGAAATCGGGGCCATAGATCCCCAAGGCCCATGGGAGTATCTGGACCGTTGATTTTTCCACGTCCAGGAAGTTGTGGAAGGATGCACAGGTAGGAACCAAACTGAGCTGTCATATCTGGGCAGGAAAAACCCGACAACTGTTGGATCTGTTAGAAATTATCCGAGGGTTAAAACCTAGTGATTAGGGGCGAAGGCCTCGAAATATATCTGGACCGTCCGAATAATGGAGGCCACGTGTCATGAGATTACCCATTTTGGGAAATCGAGAATCGCGAACTCGAGAGTCCTGGTGATGAGAGTTTGGGACTTTCCATGGTGAAAACCTCAGGATAGATCTAGACCATCCGAATAATGGAGGCCACGTGTCATGAGATTACCCATTTCAGGAAATCAGGAATCACGAACTCGGTAGTCCTGGTGACGAGAGTTTGGGACTTTCCATGGTGAAAACCCCGGGATAGATCTGGACCGCTCGATCTCGGGAGGCCACGTGTCATAAGATTACCCATTTTGGGAAATCGAGGATCGGGGATGCGGGAGTTCCGTTGACAAGATGTCGGGATCTCGCCTTGATAAATCCCGACGGAAATAAAACTGTAGTCATATGAGAAGAGGTCATATCGACCAAGGCATAGCCCAGGGGGGCTAATTTCCAAACGAGGGCATGTTCGACACATCGACACTTCGGTACTCGGGACATCGAAGGGCATGCTTCCCTGTGCCAACAAACCCCGAAATTAAGACTTGCNCCATAAAGATACCCTCCTTGAAAAGCCCATCAAGAACCGGGAAAGAGAATGTGAAGGCGCAAGGCCTTAGTAACCCTGCACGGGGAGGAACGATCCTCTTGAAAACCTGAGATGGAAGCATAAGGATGAAGTATCGAATCGACGGACAAGATCCCGTTGGGAGATCTTTGGTCCCTCATGACCGTCAGATCGGAAGAAGAAGATAGAGTGTTAAGTTCCTTAACCCTGATAGGTATCGATCGACGGACGAGATTCCATTGGGAAACCTGTGGTCACGCACGACCATTAGATTGGTGGGAGTAAGTAGGGTGTTAGATGCCTTACCCCTTTTGTTTCCTGTGTCTTCATGGATAGCGAAGAAATCGGGGCCATAGATCCCCAAGGCCCATGGGAGTATCTGGACCGTTGATTTTTCCACGTCCAGGAAGTTGTGGAAGGATGCACAGGTAGGAACCAAACTGAGCTGTCAGATCTGGGCAGGAAAAACCCGACAACTGTTGGATCTGTTAGAAATTATCTGAGGGTTAAACCCTAGTGATTAGGGGCGAAGGCCTCGAAATATATCTGGACCGTCCGAATAATGGAGGCCACGTGTCATGAGATTACCCATTTTGGGAAATCGAGAATCGTGAACTCGAGAGTCCTGGTGATGAGAGTTTGGGACTTTCCATGGTGAAAACCTCAGGATAGATCTGGACCATCCGAATAATGGAGGCCACATGTCATGAGATTACCCATTTCAGGAAATCAGGAATCACGAACTCGGTAGTCCTGGTGACGAGAGTTTGGGACTTTCCATGGTGAAAACCCCGGGATAGATCTAGACCGCTCGATCTCGGGAGGCCACGTGTCATAATATTACCCATTTTGGGAAATCGAGGATCGGGGATTCGGGAGTTCCGTTGACAAGAGGTCGGGATCTCTCCTTGATAAATCCTGACGGAAATAAAACTGTAGTCATATGAGAAGAGGTCATATGGACCAAGGCATAGCCCAGGGGGGCTAATTTCCAAAGGAGGGCATGTTCGACACATCGACACTTCGGTACTCGGGACATCGAAGGGCATGCTTCCCTGTGCCAACAAACCCCGAAATTAAGACTTGCAAACCCCCACCTGTTAGTATGAGGATTAAGTATCGATCAACGGATGAGATCCTTTCAGAGGATCCAGGGTCTGGGATGACCGTGAGATGTGAGGAAGAGATGCGTCCGGAATAGTGTGGCGTGTGAAGTGGGGCCCCCTCCTATCCTGTCGACTACCATGTCGCATTTCCCCCTCTGCCACCTGTACTCCACTTAACTGTGCGACGGGGCCTATTCTCATTGGTCATTCTCTAGCCCTGTTGGGATTCATCCCTATTGGCCGGTCGCTAGCCCTATCGAGGTTCAGTGGTTGCAGATTCGAACGATTCAACACCCCTGTAGCGCTGAGGCACGAAATACAAGGAGGCACCACGATTATTTGAACTATGATCATGACCCGCAATCACATGGGAACAGAGAGAGAGAGAAAGAGCTAACTTGCGCTAGACCTCCGTAGGTAATTCGGGGGCTCTGATTCAGCATAAATAAAAAAAAAAATTTAATTGAGGTAGTGGGTATGTGACAAAGTGGTATCAGAGCATGGTGACAACACTCGGCCTGATTGGGCTCATGAACGAGTTGCGCATAAGCTCCGTTCGAAGCACTCCTACGAGGAGTAACC
>JZKD02S1675972.1:0-12251 GCA_000966675.3 Picea glauca
CGGGTGACTTCTAGGCCTAGTTATTCCATGACAGTTTTGGGCATGAGGTTGTGAGAAGCCCCTGAATCCATCAAGCAGTTGTGCAACACTTTATCATGTATGTTCAGGGATGTGTAGAAGGGAGGGAATGAATCATCTCTATCTTCTACCATGGGTCCTAGGACAACCGCTGGCCTTTCATCTTGGAGGTTTATGGAATCTGTGGGAAGGCATGAGGCTTCAGACTGTAAAATCTCAGAGAAGCATCTTTTAAATTCTCCATATTTAATTAGCTCGGTGAGGGGCATAGGGATTCTGATCTTTTGAATCTCATGTCCGAAATTAAAAGGAGATGCAGGCTTTGGGATTTCTCTCATTTCAGGAACATGATTATGGACAACAGGAGAGAGGGGTTGAGCCTTCTTACCTCTGTGGCCATATGCCACTTCATTAGCAGGTTTCTCTATTCTAGCGGACTAGTCGGGAATATCAGGTGCTGTCGTCTTTTTATCGGACCTCAAGTTGTACCTGCCTCGGCCGCCACTAACCTTGTCTCCCTTGCTTAGTTCATTCAACTGACTGTCCATGAGATACTCCTCGTATGCTGCTTGGGTGAGATGAGGGAAAGGGGGAGTGTCTCTGACGTAGTGGATTTCAGGATCAAGCTCGTCGACTTCTCTTTCTTCCCCCTTGGCCACAAAATTGTTTTGAAAAGGGGCCTGAATCTTCTGGTCTTCTCTGTCTCTTCCCTTCTCCCTTTGTATATTTGGGGGAGTAAAATTATTTGGCCTCCTAAATCCTCCTTTATTTTCGGCGACCTAAGGGCCTTTATATGCTTGCCTCCCTTCCACCCTCATTCTCTCCATCTCTGCGGACAGATACTTCACCATCTTAGTTAGCTCATCCACTTGAGGATGGGACACCAATGTGTCAGAAGTTGAAACTTCCGATCTTCCCTTTCTCCTGTCTGCATCGTCCTTGCTCCTCAATCTGTCAGCCGCTAATACATTAGATTCCACTTCTATGGCCGCATATTGCATTTGAGCCAAGGAGGTGGCTCTCCTTTCTCTCAACAGAAGGCAGAAATCAGGGTCAAATGCACCAGCATAGGAAATTTGGGCAGAGGCTTTTGAGGGCTTTATCTCTGCAGGAATCTTATTATACATTTTGTTGAATCTTTTGGAGAAGTCAAAGACAGACTCTCCTTCCATTTTCTTCATAGACCCAAACTCTGTCATGTAATACATGAAATCTTTCCTATCTCCCCACTGCCTCAGGAAAGCACTATCTAGAGCTTCGATACCAGCAATAGATCTAGGGGTCAGTCCTCTAAACCATTTCCTCACCTCGCCGTCCAGGCTCTGGACGAAGACTCTCATCCAGACATCTTCATTTTCAATATTGAGGTTGTCTGCATAACTGTAGAAAGAAGCTAGGTGCTCTTCGATAGTTATGTCTCCTTCCCCAGTGAACTTGGGCATGTATTCCAAGTAATCCCCAGCAGGAAGAGGATTCACAGGATGAGGTAGGATTAAGGGAGCATATCTGGCAGCGACTATGGAGTCCATTCTATTCGGAGGGGGATTAGCACCATCCATAGGAATATTGGGTGGAGGAGAGCTTGGAGGAGAAGGAATGGAGTGGAGAACAAGAGAGGATTTAAGGCGGAGGCTAATGGACTCAGGTCGACAGGCGCTTTTCTTTGCACAGGAGTGGTTAAGCTAGGCGTAGGGAAATATCCTGCGGTCAAGGGTCTTCACCGATAAACATCTTCAAAGGAGAGGGGAGTGACAAGGATTTCTCCCTCCAATCCTAGCTCAGGAGGGGAAAACTTAGCAGGAACACTCCCGAAATTCAGGAAGCGGGAAACTTCAAAAAATGGTCTGCTGGGAAGCTGAGGAGAGGAAAATGGAGTTTCTACAGAAGGGGATAGCAGATTACCTGGTTCGGTGATGGAAGTTTCTCCTTCAGAGGCCTTTCCCTTTCTGAGCACTGCCTCTGGATTTGCTTCGGGCATAGCTAGAGGCAGTTGTGGATGAGACCGCGTATGCCTGCCTCTAAAAGCCACAATTAACAGAGCAGGTTCTTCCCAGCAGAGTCGTCACAATGGAGTCGCCAGGTGCAAATTAGCAATCTTGAAAGGCTCCGATAATCCGATGCACCTTCAGATTCAGAGGCTCAATGTCGTTCGACCCAGGGAAAATCTTCAATTTCGTCCCCGGCAACGGCGCCAGAAATGTTAGCGTCGGAAGTCACTCCAAGATTGCTTGCAGGAGCAGAGCCCGACACCCATCATTTTAATGTTACGATTTGTTTAATTGGGTGATCAAATGGAGATTAAATCGAACGATGTGGTTCCAACTCTGAAACTAGGCTAGACATGCATGCACAAGTGAGGTCTTAGGTAACTTCAGACAGTGAGTTGTGGTAAGGGTTAGTAGGGGGAAGACTTGTATCAGAAAAATGCAAAGGTCTGTTCTAAACATTAGGTTCCTAACAGACTATGGAAGAAAACATCTAAATGCAAGATCTTCTTACACTCAAACGCAGAAAACCAGAGAGAACAATAATGCCACAATAAATCCTTTATCATAACATGAATTCCACAATTCGTGCGAATCAGTCGATCACGAACTCTCGTAGTGCAAGATCAAAACTTAGACGGGAAAAGAAATACTGTCTGTAATTAAACAAGAAATCTTACATACAGATGCATAACCAAAGCTAAGATATCTGTTAAAACTTTACAATTAGGAACTTTGCTCTACCATCGATGCTTTACAAAATACAAAGACTGAGTTTATATACTCAGAGAAAAAATTCCTAACAGAGGCGTGCTCATCGCCCAAGGCTCTGTATCCTTTCAACCAAATTCGGATGGGATTGTTCTGTCAGACGCCACCTTAACTACGCATGGCTCCTGCAGGAGGAGTAGCTGAATCAGTAAATGTCGAATTAGCGTGTGCAGGCCTCCTCCAGCTAGTCGAGGAGTCGGCATGGCTTTTCTGAAAGAAAGGGTACACATGACCCTCTCGAGCGGGCCGCTTATCAAACCCTCCATACTTCACAATTAATGAACAATGAGAGGTCTCAACCACCCCTTCTTGCTTTCATTTACTCCAAGCGGAGACCAGGATTGAGGTTGGGTCTGACGGCAACTGGAGGTCGTGACGGGCCTTTCTGTGATTGAATTTTGTGCTTTGGCCTCCATCACGCAACTCCCTCCTTTTCCAAGTGCCCACGGGCTGTGATCGTGTGTCTACCCCCATGATGCTTTTCGGCGTTCGCGAGAATGCAGAGGCTGCCCCTTGCTCCTTGAAATCGCGATGAGCCATATGCTGAGACAGCTTGATCTGGTGCCACACGCCCTTCAAATCCGACGGTTCTAAACTCATCCGATGTTGTGGTGGGCCCTGGGTACTGAATGCTCTCGCTACTTCGCTTATCGGGACATGAGGGAACTGCTTTTTGCGCATTGAAACCACGATGGGAGAAAAGGCGGGGGGCTTAATCGTGTGCCAGGTGTCCGCTTCAAATGAATGGCTGAGATTACCCCCTTGATACTGTGTGCCCAATACTTTAAAAGTTCTTTTCCCTTTCGCAATTCACGAGCTCGTGGGTTGGGGTATCGGACTTTGGCCTTCTTCCTTTGCGAAGTCCCGAGGCGTGATAGTCAACGACGATTGACTTCCATCTGGACACCTTTTCATAACTCAGAATCTTGCACAACCAAAGGGACATGGTCCGCCCTTTGAACTTACGAACCCCGAGCCCGCGAAACAACACTGCGCTTAGAACTTTTAGTGCTATGCTTGATGTGACTTGGTCATCCTACGATTTCCCATCAACCGTTGTTCTGCTCTGTCACTGAAAACTGAACTTCTTGCTCGCTTGATTTTAAGTCCGAAAAGGAATTCTTTTATGTGCTGCGCTTGGGTGCTCCTCGGGCAACCTTCAGATCTGTGTATCCCGATACCAAAGACAAGAAATGTTGTTAACAGAGTCAACGATGAAAATAAGATCTATAGCCATCGTAGCCGTCAACCTGATGTGGCAATCAGATGTGGACCGTTCGGTGGGACTAGAGGTCCTTGGAAGTGATTAAGGGAGGGCATTGTCGTCATAAATGATTGAGAGCCAGGATTTGTTTAAAGTCTAGAAATAACAAAGATAAGTCTAAGGACAAAATGAGATTCGTGGATTGGCTCATGGGCGAGATTAAATCTCAGCCCTTCATTGGGAAGGTATCATTGTCGAGTGGACCAGTCCTTAAGTGGATCAATGGTTGGAACGATGATTTCCAAAGACAAAGAGAACCTAATATTAAATGACGATTTTCAATCCATCGGGAGTGACCCCAATGAGATATGAACCATTGATTCCAGTGGCATCATCATCAAAAGTGGGAGGTTTACGAGGTTGAGTATTTCCCAGAGAGTGTCGATGACGATAAGGGTTGTGGATTAATGAGAATCGTCGATCGGTGCAGAGGCAAGGCTTAACCACGGTCTTATATTTCCTTAGGCCTCAATTAAGTGATAAAAATGGAACAATGATGTCATAATGATGTGTCTTTCCAACTCAATAGCCAACATGTCTTACTAGTGACAGGTGTCACTAGGGGATTGGTCGATGGGAAGAAAGTGGGCCTCGATGGGTGAGGAGGTCCTTGGACCTTCACTTTAATCTTGGCCATTAGAACTATAGGCCAGGAGATCTAGTCTGTTGGATCTGGATGTGTCATCATCAGATCATGGGAGGTTGGTAATGTAAGGTGTTGGCCAAGAGTGTCGACGATGACGAAGGCATGGGAAAATATTTGGACCGTTGATTCAGTGGAGGTGACTTCGATGAGATCTGGACCACTGGTGTCAGATACATTGTCATCGGAGTATAGAAGATGGGAGAAGTAAGTGTTGTTCCTGAGAAATTTCGATGACAATGAAGATCCTGAGAGGAGAAAATGAGGACTGTTGATCTGGGTGAGAGTTAGTCTTCGTCGTTGATCACCATATTCATTGCGCGAAAGAGGAGAAAGGAGAATGATGTCTTGATGATGTAGAAGTACCACGTGTCATGATAGGTTGCAGGTGGTGACATGGACACGTGTTGGCCTATGATGACATGGATATCCATGTCAGTCCATGCATCAAGCCATGGAAGAATCCACGTGTCATCCCACGATTAGTAGAAGGGATTGGGTGTGAGTCCTTGCACATTTTAAGTCTGGGGATAGGTGTCTTAATCCTAGCCCTTGGATCCATAGGTCGAAAAATATGGACCTTCGATACTTGAAGTCAAAGTGATGGCACAAGATATCCTATGACGATGACATAAACCCAAGAAGGAATTGGAAGTGTCAATACTGTCGGAGGTGATCTCCATGGAATCTAGGTCATTGACATGATATCAATATCATCGACGAAAGTATAGTCGACGACCTAAAGGAAGGGATTTGGGCATTGAGTCGATGACAATGAAAAGATCTAGAGGAAAAATGACAACCATTAATTGACAAGTAGGCGAGATTAAATTTCAGTCGTTGATCCGTCATGGGTCCCACATGTTCACCCTAAAAAAAGGTTAAAGAGGCAAGCGTTAACCATTGTACAAGTTTGAGGCATTGACTTGATTTCGGTCATTGGATGTCAAGGGCCAAGAGTTTTCAAATCCAAAGGATGTGGGATCTTGATTGTTCATTGGAGGATGTTGAGGCATGGTCCCTTAGCATGGACAGGGACGAGTTTCAATGACGACGAGGTGTTGGGGTTAAATGTCAGTCGTTGATTGACAGGTCAGCGAGAATGACTCTTAGTTGTGGATCCGTAGTGGGACCCACTAGACCTTTGACAAGTGAAGAATTGGGTAGTTGTTAACCATCGAGCAAGTTTTAGGCGCCGACAAGATCAATATCATTGATTATCAAATCCAAAGAGTCATCAGATCTGGAGGATGAACCTATCAAGGTTATTGTTGTCGAAGTAGGTCAGTCGAGGGTGGTGTATGACTCCTTAAGGTAAGAGCCCCGATGATGATGAAGTTTGGGCCACGTGATCGAGGCCATTGATCTAGAGGCCTTATGTGCCAGGTGGCAGGTGCCATGTCATGCCATGTGGGAGGGAACGATCGGCTGGGAGCCACGTGGATGTCACGTGTTAGTGAGGTGGCCTTTGGACCAATGAAGGCCAAGAAAAAATTTGGAATGCCATAAATTTTGATCCAAGACTCGGATATGAGCATAGTTACAGTCGTTGGAAAAGTATTGACAAGCAAAATATGATGGTGCCCTCGAGAAGAGGTTTTGATATGGTTAAGGAAAAGTGAAATTTTAACACCCCATCAACCTAAGTAAGGACTAGGGGGTCGAGTGTCTTACAAGGTGGTATTAGAGCAGAGTTCAAACACTAGGCCTGGATGGGTTAGAGATCAGTCACATGATTGGTATATCAAGGATAAGATGAGCCTGTTGAAAAGTGTTTCTACATTAAAACTTTATTTACTATCTGCATAAGCTCCTTAAGATGAAGGATTGCATATTAAAAAAAAAAATTGGAATTCCTTACAGCAGAAAAGTTACATGTTGATTTTAAGCAGAAGAAGCATAATGTTGCTTTGCTAGAATGATAACCACTCCTACAGAAGTGGGGATATGATGACAAGCATTAAGGGTAAGACTGAATGTGAATGGTTAAAATGGAAGCATCTTATTAAGGGTTTCTTAAGTTTAAATAATGAACGAACTAGTGATTGCAATGTTGCCTCTAAGCATGGGCAGTTGGAGCCTCTAACATTTATGATGGTTGTTTATATGTGGGATAAGACCCTTATGGAAAACCCATTGTGGTTAAGGAATTTAGTATGGATTTATATAAACCTTGGCAACGTCAATTACTACTTAAATAGAAGACTAAACCAAGTATGTGAAATTCCTCATGTTTAGAGGATTGATGGGAACTTGTAAGGTTAGTTTACTTGACCTATAATGAATGAAGCTTGTTGTTGGAATAATTCATATATGTAAGTGTAAAGAAGGATTCCTTTTGGATTGTTTCTAGTCCTCATAAAAGAGGAAGAGTAATGAGGGAAATATTATGATCTCATAGATTTATTAAAGAAATGTATATGCATATTAACCTAAGAGCAGGCCTATGCATGTGGATGCAAAAAGACAAACAACTAGGATACATTTACACTGGAGGCATGGGTAAGATGATTAGTGCACAAGATATGTTGTAATCCATATGGAAATGATTGAACATGTATACAACATGGAAATAGACTTATTAGAACCTATGGTTGGTTGTAAGGTATGATCTGTTGATGAACCAATTTAGTCAATAAAAACGTGATGTCAGCATGAGAATTAACAACATATGAATGAAATGTTGATGGTGCTATTGTTATTGCCTTATGAATATAAGGTTGTAATGATTAATTAAGAACTAATATATAGAATCTGCTAAAGGAAGTGTTGGAGCATTTTTGGATGACCAATGGGTCAGATTGACAATCAGAGATGGATGGTGGCCGCATGGGTATGGCTTAATATGCTCAAGTGGCAGTTAGAGCAAATGATAAGAAATGATTTCTTTGGTAAAGGTAGATTGACCAAGAATGGTTTGAATCATGAAAGGAAATTGGATTTTTTCATATTACCACCCTGGTTAACGTTGTTAATACCCATTTAAAATTCTGATTTGTGGATTGTGTTTATACCAGTTGGGAAAGAGTGGTTTTTTTTGGATTGTGTTTGCATGATACAAGTAGGATTAAGTGATCTTTAAAGCAAATGAGTACTTGTCTGGATTGGATGATACCATGGATGCATGGCTGACCCTGTGTTGAGAGTCCAAAAATATTGATGGAATAATAACTTGCGGGTGCACTCCATTCCTAAGAAATATCTAATACAAAAGTTGAAAGAGAAATGAGAAAGAAGTGTTATGTTCTTATTGTAGAAGGAAATATCATTATGCCTTTGAAAATTGTATGTAAATGATTGTGAACAATCATGAGTGAAATGATATAATCAAATGTGCAAGTGAAACTATGAAGTGTGCCAGTGGTGGACGCACACAACATGTTGATTCATGTGGCTAAGTGCATAGTGTATGAAAGCACCATGGAATAATGTGCATGTGTGAACATGAAAACTTAGATGTATAATAGGAATACATGCTTATATTACTTATGCAATATCGGGTAAACAACTAAAATGGTAAAGTTGAGGCCGACTCAAGATTGACACCATTTCAAGAAATGATGGATATGCAACAAGGGTGTTACATGTTGAAGAAGTTTCCTATGGAGGAACTGTGTAAAGAGCTATGTCAAAAGAACAAATTCATAACATTAAGGACTGATGGAAAAATAGGCAGTGAGATGCAATCCTATTTGTATAAGAATCCTAGATTACATTTTAAAATATAACACATGCATGCAGTGCACGCAAGTGAATGATTGATCACCTTGATTCCAATTATGGTTGACGTGCACAGATGCACTGCCATGATGTTGAATTTTGAATTATTTTTGGATGATGTAGTGTGATTCTACATCCAAGAAATGTCAAAATGAAAACTTGGATGAAACTGCCCAAGGAAGAGAGCGGGCAGATCCCATAAGGGGATGAATTTTCTAGGCAATAAATTTTTTAAAATAAAGGAGGAACTCTTTCCTCACTATTAAAACTCTGATTTGGTTAACAAAATTGTAAAATTTAAAAGTACAGTTGGAAAATAATTTTGATGAATATGTTTAAATAAATAATCATGGTTAAACCATGATGTTGTAAGAGCAATGAAGCCTTGGGAATAGTTGAGTTAAGCTGAAAATTCCAAACGGAAGGAGAGAAGATACCCATAACTCCTCTCTTGATGTTTATTGTATTTCTATGGCATGAGGAGACTGATATAGTGTTGTATGTAAATATTTTGGCATGAGAAAAATGATAGTTGCACGAATTTAGAGACAGTAAAAAATATGATTGTGTTTACACTCATAAAAACATTGAGGATAATGTGACAGAGTGTATATGTATATGTTGAGATATATATGAAATTATTTGCTGATTTAAATTGACTTTTGTGTGTTATTGATACCCAAGTAGGGTAGGATTCGGGAAAAAGAACCTGAATGATAGAGGGAGGAACCTCTAGTAGCCAAGGATGAATCAAATCCTTGCAAGAAAATTCATGAACAATTGTGTCATAAATGTATTGACCAATTGAGGATGATTGGGAACAAAAGTGCTCATACGCAGCATGAGTTAATGCATTGAGGAAATGCATGTTTTCATGAGTGGGCATGTATAGGACTAACCAATATGGAAGGAGGAACTTCCAATATTCTACTAGAGTTGTAACGATGGTAAAGAGAGAAATTTAGTGTCTATGAATAATGACACCTTGGTTATTAGTCAAGGACGAATGTTGGAATGCATTCATGTGAAAATTTCAATTTCATTTATGTTGATTTGAGGCTATGATCAACTCAAAGCAGGAGGAGCAGTCCTACTGTAATAATGAATGTGGATACATGATCCCTGAATTGGGAGGTTGGTTGAATTCCAATGCGCCCTGGCAAAGTTCCTAATATGAAATGTGTAAATTGAAATCAATGCAAGGGTGCATTGTGTATGAGTGTGGCCATGGACGTTGACTCATTGATTAAATTAATTTAATGTTTGATTGCATTTGGAAGAGCTTGGTATGCCAAATGATGCATATGTGGGGAATGATAAATCATTTTATTTTATATGATTGAATCGATAAATGTGATGTGATTGATAGTATGCACAATTATGGAATTGTTTGGAAACCACTACAAGTGTGCAATGGAGATGTATGTGCATGATAAACTAAAAATGTGTTTTGGTGTGTGAAGATGGAATCAAAGGAAAGGTAGTCTTGGATATGACAACAGTGTAAGTCCATAATGAAGACCAAAGAATGTTGGGTATAAAAGAGCCAAATTGTTATGAGAAGGTGAATCTCATACTTGTGAACTTGGTTCCTGTGTGGAACAAATCTGAAAATGAAAATTTGGAATTAGAAATATGTGGGTAACAGTTGATATTTTTGATAAATTATGATGGCATCTCATGGATTACTATGTGCATGTGATACAAGGGAGATGAAATATTTGTCATAAAGGGAGAGATGATGGTTTTCAAGATGAAATCATGGAAAGAGGCTATTGTTGTGACATCAAAACCATGTGATATGCCATGATCACCATAGAGAATGTTGTGTCGTGGTAACACAAGTCGGAGGGATGCCTCGGCAGAGCAAACTTGGGGGATGCCTCAGCTGTAAGACTCGGTGAAGCCTCTAAATCTCTTCTTGTGCGAGAAAGCCTTGGCAAGCCAATATGGATCACCGGAGGGATTGTATAACAGAGAAGGGGGATGCCTAATCTTGGTCCTAAAGGGTGAGTGATCACAAGGAAGAGGATACTTCGACAACTCTTGTAAAAATTTTATTTGGATCATGAGCACAATGGTTATGTCAAAGAAACAATGAGCCAAGATAATGAGATATCCATATGGATGCGGATCCATGAAATTGCACAGATAAGTATTGTACTAATATGAATATTTCCCCTTGAGTTTTTAACAAAAATGAAATTTGTAAGCATGAAATTGTCAATTAATATGCTTGTTGTCTGAGATTGTTGTGGGTAGGTGCTAAATGAAAAAATTCTGGAAAGGATCAGACCAAGAAGAGGAACTACATCGTTGAAACAACTGAAAGATAAAGACATGGCAGGTGTTGTTGAGAATAACATCTAGGATGGTGTTCCTTTTGAAGGGGGAGGGGATTGTAATACCCCCTTTCTAAACCCCTGATTATATGTAATTAATCATAATTAATGATTTCCATGCAATGGCATGTAAATAATGTAAATGTATTATTTTTAATTGATAATTCCAACAGTTGACTGTAGGGTGAAGCCTTAAAAGTGCTGGCCATGATACCGTTAGAGGTAAGAGTGAGGAAAACTAGAGAGGGGTTCATCATGTTAAAATGACCTAAGCCTCCTTGCTGAAATATTTAATTTGGAAATATTCAATTATTTCCCTTAACTCTGACTTCAAGGAAAAACTGGTTAATGAGGGAGGACCGGTAAACCACACTCAATGAATGGAAGTATGTAGGGTTGTGTGGTGTGATAGAAGTCTATCAGTTAGAGGACAATAATAAATATCACCACAAGTCCCCATGATTGACCAACAAGTTTCCTTCTGACATAAGAAATAAGACAAGTCGATAACCTTCCTTAGCGATGTATGCAAGAAAATCACACGAGTACATGCGAGAGAGACAAAGAGAATTATATGGTTATTTTTGGGAGAGGAAAATAAGAGTAGATGCTTCAGGTCTAAAAGGAGTGAACCCACGTATGGGCAGAGAAATGTGATTCTTAGAGGAATAATCTGGTTTCAGGACCCATCTGAGTGTCTAGATATTGAATTCAAGCTAAGAGGCCACAAGCTTGATGCTGGAAAGGGCATATGATAAACCTCGATGAGGCCTGAGCTAGGTGGGTGCAAGGAGATTCTCACCAAGAGAGAAGTAGAGTAACCTTCACATACCAACCTCCTTGAGAACTTGAAAGAGATTCCCTGGTGGTACCATGGCCTAGCATGGGGGTGGCCTACTGCCGAAGTGACTCGGTATGTAGAGCCTACGGTTGGGTGGAAAGTTAAACACCCACAATTAGTTGGCTGGAAAAATTTGTAGCAGATGAGTACTTCCTTAACTCGGTGTAAATGGATAAAGACCAAATGAATATTGTTTGTAGTTGTGGTATGAAAATTTGTATTCCTATTTAATGGTGTTAATGCTTATTCCCTTGGTAAATTCTTGAACTTGAAGTGAAAAGTATCTGTATGGAAATGCATGTGTAATGTGTATCTGAGTAGGAAGACCCTACATTTTATTTTGAATGATCAAGGAACTATACAAATGGTTTTCTCATGTGATAGTGGTCATGGATACAATTGTATGATTGTGATAGGAATGTGTATGTCGTACATAGATTCTTGAGCAAGGTCCAGGCTCTTGAAATATTGGTTAGAACCTTGAAGAATCCTTGAAATTGGATAAGCCCCTAAATTGGGTGTTAACCCATATTGAGAACCTGTGTTTAAGCCAGAAGAAATTGCCACCGATGGATCGGTGTGTCCAGTTAATCCTATCCCTTCATTAATGGGAACCATTGTTGGGAGTAGTTGAGTGTTGAGGTTTATATGGAGCCAATGAAGAAAA
>JZKD02S1675972.1:23914-58386 GCA_000966675.3 Picea glauca
GGCGCTGAAGGTATTTTATTATCACTGGGTATCTAAGTATTGATTCATATTCATTGACCTTCAGTTTGTGGCACAGAGAACTTCTCTGGTGCAGAGAATTTTCTGGTAGGTTGGCACCATTGTTCATGTGAAGGTTGAACCCGAGACCTTTTGTGAACAAGTACAATGCCTCTACCAATGAACTAGCGTTATGTATATCAAAGGATGCAGATCGAGCTGAAGAACATGGACCCCACCATCAAGAAGGAATTTTGTGAAATATACCATGCATAAGAAGACCCCACCAGCCACTGAAAAAGCATCGTTGCAAAAGGGAAGTACTTTGTGTTGGTTTGGTAAGCAGTGGTTACTATTTCTGCAAACTTTAATTCTGTTGTTTGCAAATTTTCGATTTACTTGGAGGAGGTATCATCATTAATGGAAAAAAAAGGTCAGAATCTTGGTCTTCGAGCCAGACCACAAGGCCAACAACGATGTTGGCTGGGAGGCCATCCAGGACCTCAGGGCCGAAGCCCCTCTCAACCTCTCACATTTCAGCGTAATCCACAAGCTAGGCAGCAAGGATATTGGCAATGTTTATCTAACAGAGCTCAAGGGAGATTGTACTTGTAAATCTCTACGGAGGTCAAGTCTTTAGGATTGTAGACATGTTGCAATCTTGCTATACATTGCAACTGATGTATTTTTTGTCACTATAGTCCATCGCCTGCAATATATCATTAAAATATCCAAATGAGTGTGGGTTTTGAACCGCCACCCAACTTTCTCTGTCGTACAAAGTTGAGATCTGGTGCATGATTATTACGCTAAAGATGTGAATATGTTGATCGTATAGCCATTGGTATCCAATGAATTTATTTTCAAGTCGAGACTTTCATGGCAGAACTCATGAAGTGGTGCAATGACTGATATTTTTTTCCAGAAAAATCGATATTTACTTGCAACAACAGAATATGATGGAGATCGTTTAGATCAATGGTGATCCTATTCTAAATCGACATGCACTCTGCCAAGGTTATTTGTTGTCAAGAATCATTTCTTCAGTCTCTTTGAAGCCATTCTGGAGAACCTGCATTGTTTAAAGAAATAACATGGGAAAACTCGTGGTTTACACACGTTCCAAGACTGGAGCATGCAGGTATGAGAATCGGTGTTCAAGTCTACATGTGTATCTGGAGATCCATCGAATCTAAAAGATTTGGGTCATTTAAATGTTAGAATATTTTTATGTCGAAAGGCTTACATCTATTGATAATGGGTACAATTAATGATCTTTTAACCTTATTTAACCTTAAATTTTAATCTGATGGCTATGCATTGAAGATGGTGGCATATTCTTAGTCATCCTCCAAAATCAATGGGTCAGATTTATTGTTCATAACTTTCTTGCATTTATGGGTCAGATATGTAATTGCCAAGTTTAAATGATTAAATAGGATTAAACCGTGCAACCAAACGTTTTCATATTACCACAGACGAATTACGAATTACCACAGACGTTTTATGACACGCATTCTTAGCCAACCTTTCAGCGTTCACAGCCACGAGTTAGCGGCTGTGCTAGTACGGAGATCTGTCTACATGAAGGATTGTCTATTGTTTCTTCTTATCACCGGTATGATTTGGGGTTGAACGGTCAGCCCACATTTTTTTGCCAACAATACGATGATATTGTTATTCATCACAAAGAGAACGAAGAACAAGTTTGTTATTGCTCAGGATTCTAGAGTCATTGCGAATTTCTTGAAGTACATATCACTGGTATACGTTCTAGAATTCATTTTCCATGTCACCAATTGTTGGGGTGGTGGGTTGACATATTCATGAAGGTCGATTTGCAAAGTGTTGTTTACAAGGCCGCCATTGAAAAAAGAAAGAGGATGCCAAGCTGATTCTGATTTGATTGGATATCGTTGTTTTTATCTGCTAGGTTCACAATCATGCCAATGGTTCTAGTGGTGGACGCAACATATCTCAAGTCCATTGACAAGACAGGTCGAGATATTCAGGCTCTCATTGCTGAAAATAATCGTGTGCCTATCTTGCTTCGTCTTGCATGGCATTGCGCCTTACAAAATTTTGGAATTCCTTCTTAACTCGTTCAAAATGTTTTGTGATTCCATTGAGCTGATTGTTAAACTACTTAGCATTCTCTTTCATGTTCTTGCAAGGAATATTGACGTCGTGGATGTTTTCACCCCGAGCAAGAAGAACTATAACTTCAAGATCCTTTAAGGTAATCTTTCCGTTCCATGAGCACGGCATCATTTGAGGTTCTCCAAAGAACCGATGCCAACGTCTATTTTTTATGTAGCGGTAGAAGAAGTCCCTGGGGGAAGGCAAAAAAAACATATGATTTTCTGCCATGATTCTACAATGATATTGATGGACATAATTCTGAGTTCGGTTGAAACTATTGTTTTGGACAACTTCAAGAAGCAATGGGAGGATATATCCATTGCTATAGAAATTTTTTAGTGATAATCAAAATAAGCACTGAGCAACAGGAGTCCGATCCATAGCGATGTTGGCCTTTGTGGCTTGGATACACAGTCGAGATTTGAAGTCTTCACGCAAGGTTTGATGTCTCGTTTTCATCGCAGTCGATGCCAGCACATGGGCCTTTCCACAGTGTCAAGGGCCATCACCAAACCATGGAGCTTAATCGGTCTCTGCTCCTGTCGAGGATTCTATAGTGATAGTTTGGATGTATTTATAAAGCATCAGGCCATATGAGCCACCATAGGGATGATAATTGTTCTTGGAGCACGCGGGTGAATATTCTCACATTTGTACAATGTGCAGGTATATTAACCTTTGTTTTCAGGGGCGTATCGATCATTTTAATGGTTTTGGCATAGAAACTCTATTACATGTTTTTGTAGTGGGCTTTGGGAGTTTACGTACTAGTGCATACTTTGTCCATGATGCACATTTTTGTAATGGGTAGCTAGAACCATAAGTGTTTCCCATTGGTGTTCATTTTGGCATAAGAAATTGCCTTAAAATTTACCATGTAAATTTTATGATGAGGCATTAAAAAAGGGGTTTTTAGCCACTCTAAAGTGAGAAAGAGAGTAGGCATTATTCCATCCCTAAGCTTTAATTGGCTTCTTTGTAATCATCATTGTAATCAGTGAATGAGGTGATTTGCCTAAGCCACTTTGGAATTCCTTGTAAACTTGATCAATGAGTATGATTATAAACTCTTGGAAAGTAAGGTACTTCAAAGATTTAATACATGTATCATCAGTTGTAGGTTGCAAGTTATGCAGATGTGGGATTCAACATTTCAGCTCCGAATAACATAGGTGAAGGAGACAAGGAATGTGTTTTTTTCCAGACATTTGCTTTGCAGCAGTTGCAGGTGTTGGCTTTGCATTCTAATTCCAAAGTACATGGGTGAAGGAGTCTTGAAGGAATGTGCCTTTTTAAGACATTTTCATATAGATAAAGTTGATACTTTTGGAGACCAAAAGGTTCTTTTGTGGGGTGGCCTAAAAATATCAATATGTGCAAAAAAATGAAGTGATCTCAAACAATTATCACTTTTACACAATTCCCTTCTATGGGGCTTGAATCATGACATGTGATTTACAAAGATGGCCACAATCGACTCACTAAAGGATTTTCCCCATTCCTTCAGTCATTATACCAAACATGTCCTCTTTACCAAGTTTTCCTTTCTCTGGTAGTTGGTTTCCTCTTGCTGGCGGTTTTACCTGTAGCACTGCTTGATTGGTTGTCTCCCTCGGAGGTGTCTGCTTGGTGTTCGTGTTCCTCTTTGGACGTAGATCTATATGTAAGGCCCAACAGGTGGCCTCATGATGTCCATCTCTACTACAATGGTTGCAATAGCCTTTCTCCTTCAGAGGTGTATTTCCCCTGCTCCTTTCTATGTGTGGAGAGCGATCTTCTATCCTCGTCTTTTTCCTGGTTTCCATAAACTTCCTATACTAGGATTTTCTCTTCCAACACTGGTACACTGCGTGGTTATTCAATCCAAAAAAATTGCATGGTCTTCGATGCCACAAGCTCTTTTGTATATTATTAACATGCTTATAATCAAATGGAATTTTCGAGTTTCGATATTTCTTATACTTCGGTGAGTTGCCTCTGGAGGCATAATGGAAAGAAGAGGTGGCATCAACTCTTACATTGTGATTCTCATCTCTCCCTGGAGATGTCTCGAATCCTCGATCATGAGAAGTTGTGCTCTCAGCCTGAACTGAATCAATTTCATCTCTTAATGAACTATTGACTTCTAGAGTCTCAATGATTGTCCTGGGGTTTTCTTCCCAAGTGGTTTTGGATCTTTCTCCAACATCCTTTCGAACATAACCTATCCCGGCATATCGAGGCCAAACCACTGCCTCGATGGGATCCAAAATACCTTGGCCATTGGCTCCAATGCCTCCTCCTTCGTATCCCATTTTTCCCATCATATTTAATCCAATGCATGAATAATGTTGTTCAAGAACTTTAAAAGAGTCATCAACATTAATCAAGAAATGAAATACACATGGTTTATTTACCTCCATCCCAAAGTGGGACTCTTGGTCTGCTTCTCGTGATGTGTCCATTTTTTCCTGGTGAGAAGGATCAGTGGATGATGCTTCTAGGAATCCTCCTTGGTTTATGGATGCCTGGATGTCATCTTCACTTGCTTGACAAAGTGTGCATGCATTTACACTATCATGCTCGAACCCATAACTGGTGAAGTTGCCATGGCCACAAAATGGTCTTGTCATCGTCTCATTTGTAGATCCTTCCCTTGTTTGTACGGATTGCTTTCATTCCTTATTCAAAAGATGTTGGGACCTTCTCATAAGTGAATACATAAGATATTCCTTCTCCTTCAATTTGGATTCAATAAGACTACTCACACTCATATCTCTCCATACATCAAGAAGGATAATTCCTTACATGAATAAGTCTCTCAATGCTTAGGAGTAATAGCATTATGGCTCTCTAACCCCACTCATTAATTCTCTATTACTCTCCTCCTACATAGGGCTCACATAAGGCATTATATAGTTTTTCCTCACTCTCTCTCTCTCTCTCTTAAAAAAGTGCATTAATTCCTAGATCCACAATAAATCTAATTACAAAAGAGGAAAAACAAGATCCATGAATGTAGGATCTCAAACTATCCTCAAGCATATAATGGGAAAAGTCTCAAAACCACCCATGGACTCTTCAACCATGCCCTTGATTCTCTCAACCTATAATTGAGAATACTGGAAAATTGGTGTGAGGTGGTTTTTCACATACAAACCAATTTCCAAAATTATAATTTAATGATAAATATGTGAGTCTAATTTCCCTCACAAGTATTAATCATTTTACATCAAAAGTGAATAATAATGTATGAGTTGTTCCAAAAGCTCATAAAGCATAATTAAATGCATGAGCATCTCATAAAAGCATAAAAGAAATGCATGAGACCTTTTTTTCTCACAAAGCATTAATAAAATGCATGAGAAAATAAAACTCATAAAAGCATATAAGTTCACCACTTTGTCACCAACTTCAAATCAACTTGGTGAACAAAGTAAAGTTCCTTCCATATGTGGAGATCCACCTGGATTAGAGGTGGAGATATATGTACCACATTTATTAACTTTACGCCTTTTAGAAGGCAACTTCAATAAAGACTCATGATGCGGTGGTAACTTCAACAAATGGCGAGACCTGCGAGGAGGTTGGTCTTGCTCCACGATGACTCAAGACTCAAGATATAAAACCAAATCTTAGGGCCAACTAATAGTCAGAGAGCACACCAAGATAAAGAAACAAGGCCAATGCACACAAACAGGATATAGTGGCTGAAAAGGGGCCTCCCTCACTAGAGTAGGTATGTCTCGCCCAAGATGGGCCTAAGACTCCCTTCAAAAGATTGGAGGTATCAGAATGAGTTATAAGGGCCCTCGTGGGCTTAACAACGTAGTCAGTTAGATCCCCCCAGAGAGGTAATCCTGCATAAATTCTATGTGTTGTTCGACCCTTATATAACTCAGGGTACCTACAGAATAACCCCTACAATTAACCTATGTGGCTACCTATGTAAGCAACTAGAGTTACCACAATATAACTAATGCAAATTTGAACAATCGTAAGTCCGGTCCACCGTATGGAAGGGGAACAAAGCCTGAAATCTTGAAAGCACCACTTCTCACGGAGGTAAAAGTACTAGAAATACCCCCAAATACGAAGAGAACCCTAGAAATATCTCTTACGCTAAGAAGGTATTAAGGGGCCATCTTTGCAACCATCTTTGTGTGACCTCGTGCTTAACTCCAATGTGAGTGGAGCCTCCTGCATCACTAATTACACAATAGATTTCACCACTCCCTGGTCAGATGCATATGTTTAGTTTAATATCCTTGGAGAAGTTCACCACTCCCTATGTCCTATACTTGTTTGTGTACATTGAAAAATAAAAACATTTCTAATCAATTTTAATTATTCAGCATTAATTTGAATGGCTTCTGCTTACTCAAGAGGTGTGGTCGTGAAACTGATGGTATTATGACTCAACATATAATAATAATAAAATATAAAACACTGTTAAGTACTAATCTTGAATTTCAAAGAGATGGTATGCTTCTAAATGCAAAATTTTCAATGCAATCTCTAAAATTTCCATGAAATGCAATCTCTCCACATGTTTCAAAATCAATGAAAAGTAATCAAAAGAGAAAATTCCATAATGCAAAATGAGTAAATGTTTTTTGTATTTTTGATATAAAGAAAAGAAAATGCAAGGACTGAATAACAACTTCACATGCAGACCCTACTGCAAACAAAGAGAGACATGCCAAGTAGGATACCGAGAAGAAAATACTCAGACCAATGTTCAAGGACAACCAATGAAAAGGATGATAAGGAAGAATACCGCCCAAAAATTGAACAATAAGAAGGCTTCCTATCACTCTGTAAGCACTTACCAGTCATGACAGAGACCTAAGAAGACTCAACAACCAACCAAACTTATCCAACAAACACCAAACTCAGCCAACAAGACTAAAGCGCTGATGTACGCGACTGTTTGAGAAAAAATTGCATATGTACGCACCCTCAAAGAGGAGAACTCGTGTATGTACATTTTTTTCAAGGGAAAAACCGCGTATACCTAGTAAAACATTGCCAGGGAAAGGTTTAAGCCAAGAAAATCAGATGCAAAGTAAAAATAGGCTGTCAAGCAATCAAGCGATAAGGAAACTCAAAATAACAGAGAGCAAATCAAGGAGAAAAACACTCCAAACCTAAAAAATAAATAAAAAAATATCAATCCCTAGTATGGTTGCCAATTATATTACAAGGGAAAACTCTCTATGGCATGGGGTAAACCACAGCAAATGGAATGACACGTAGAAATCAACCCTAATCCCAAGTATGATATATAAATGAAATTCTAACAAGACAAGGGCAAGAGTCTACCTCGTCTGGGAATTTGATGAAGAACATCGTTGAGCATGCAACTCAAATATTTATACCTACAACTTGTCCTCAACAACCAATATATGCAAGCATATGGTGGCAATATATAATGTTAACATATAGATTAACACAATCCATTAACATACATGAAAAATATGCCCATGGAATAATAATTAGAATATTTGCAAGATATCAATTGGACGAGAAAAGAGTATTTCTATTAAAATAATTAACAGAAGTATATAGGTGACAAACTTCTATAACGACACATATCGGAATCGAGAAACTAAGTACCTCCAACTAGTCCTCCACCACTTCAATCCTCCACCAAAGGAAAGCTCATATAAAGGAGCCAATGAGGTTATCCATCACAAAGAAGGAAGAGCTTGGGGTATGAACAAGGGATTCAGAGTTCCAAGGACAAAGGAATGCAGACTCAATATGAATTGAAATTTATCCAGAGTGTCTTTGCTCTCAAAGTTGAATTGTTCCAATCCCTCAAGGCTTGGATATGGCTTGATTTATAGCTTTCAAATGGAACTTAAGGGTCAATTCAGATCACTTCCAGTATATGGAAGGTCAAGAATCATGGATCTTGTGACATGGCATGGAAACCCAACATAATTTTTAATTTTGAGCACCAAACCTGATGTACGCAAATTGTAGTGGAGCAACTTGTGTATACACATGTTGTCTAACGGATAGGGCGCGCATATGTGGAAAATTGTTATCTCATCCTGGTATCCCAACCTTGCATGGTTAGCCTATTCTCCTATGATTTCATATCCAACAATTGTTCCTCAATGGCAACAATGGCAACAACTTCCTTTCCTATGAATGGTTCTTCCTCCTTTGATGGCTCAGGAGCTCAAATGGAAATGGATCCTTTTGTTGTGGTCACCTTCTCATGTTGGATATTCCATGGGAGATAGCGTGGAAAATGGATCTAGATATATCACTCTTCCCTCTAATGGTAATCCAAGTAAGGCCTCTTTCAATGATATTGTGAAGAATGTATCGCATTCTCCTCGTCTTTTTGTTCAGAAGGCTATGTCCATAACTATTCCTATTGTAAAATATGTTGTAGTCTAGGTGGCATTTTACAATACCAATGGTGTTGTGTGTTTCTTCAATAGTCTCTGGCCTCATTTAGTTCATTTTCACAAATTGATTTCAAACTATTGGAAACCTTATTTAAAGGAGGAGGATTTCATTTATCCATGTGCAAGGGGGTTTTTACACATTATTTTGGTCACCCCTGTGATCATTGATGATATGTGTACTATTTAATTCTCTGTTCCCTGAAGCTATTGAAGAAATGAGACTTATTTATTTTGAAAAATTGGGTATCTTATTATCATGCAAATGCTTGTTTGTTGACAAGTTTCTGACTAATGCGCTCCTTGTTCTCGACACACACATTCTACAATGTATTTCAGTTGTCACATGTTCCAACTTCATACTTTGGGGGGGGATTTTGTTAAACATTATTTTGGTCAACACTGTGATCACCGATGATATGTGTATTTACTTCTTTGTTCCCTGAAGCTACTGAAGAAATGAGACTTTCTCCCTGGGAAATAGAATCATCTTTCTTTTATTAAAAACCCTACCAAAGAAGATCGTCGCACCTTGCCAAATGTTTAGGGTGAGATGATGCCTGATCATCGCATGCTGCACCACAGTGGGTTGCGGCGTCATCGCAGGTTTCTTGTGTTTAGGGTGCGACGATGCTCAAGCAAAGGAAAAAGGTGAAATTCTCAAAGGTTCTAGAATGGAATCTTTGGAAGGATGAGGTGGCCTCTGATTTGTTTGGATATTACTCGCTCCTCTGATTTAGTGGAATCATCCTAATCTCTTCATCCATCCCTCTTCACTCTATATAAAGAGGGATCTCTCATGGGAAAAGTTAGGCTGGCTTATGCATGAAGAATTATGTTGAAGATTGTACTTGTGATAGCTTTGATTTAGCCTTCCAAGTTAGGTTGTGAATACTCTTCATCAAAATCATTGGAGAAAAGGAATGTGTGTTGAGGAAAAGGACCATTAGAAGGGACCTTGCAACATCAAGGCATAGTTTTTATTCTCCACTTTCATCAATATAATGCGGCAATACATTTATTCTCTATAAAAGTGTCTTTATTTTTATTGTATATCTCCTTTATCTTATATATATATTTCTTTTGAATATATATATATATATATATATATATATATATATATATATATATATATATATATATATATATATATATATATATATATATATATATATATATTGTTGCTCTCTTTCTTTGTTAGCTTGTGTATCTTAATAGGTTCAATATCCCACAAGTCTAAGGATGGAGCAAGGATGACGCTAGAAAGGATCAAATGACGTTTAAACGGTATGTCATTTATCCCTCTTCAAATTAGTTTATATCACAATGAAATCTAAGGAGAAGCTTGTATTCTGCTATGTTTTGTTCTAATTTCTTGTTGAAGTTAGGGAGATCAGTTTGTTTCCGAACTTAACGATTTTTCTGATAACATGGGTTCTCCATTTTTGAGTTTTATCTTGTAGAAGACAAGGATTTGATTTAAAACTCTAGACCCTGGTTTTGTGGAAATTTGGATGAAACCATGGATTCCATCCTTTCACCCAATGATAGATAACCTTCCTTCATCTCCTGTGTGGGTTAGAATTCAAAATCTTTCTTTTTATTTTTTGGTTTCAAAATCTTTGAGCCGTTAGAAAATCCCTTGTAAGATACTATTATGGAATCTTTGAAACAAAGAATCGAATCCCTATTACATACACCCAAATATGCGTGGAAATGGAATTCAACAAAGGGTTTCTGACATAAATAATTTTGATAGGTGAAAACTACTCCTTGACTCAAAAGGTTGATTATGAACATGTTTCTTTCCATTGTAAAGCTTGCTTTGAAACATGGAATTTAGTAGCAAACTATCCAAAAGGGCCAAGGAAAGTTAGGAAGCACCAACAAAAACCAACTTGGTGGGTTGGATCCAAGGAAGAACATCAATTCATTAACAAGGAAGATCCATATGAATTGAACCCTCCCATGGAAGAGCCAAAAATGGATCTAGAGGAAATTAGAGACACACCAATGGATTCAGAGAAAATTAGTGATACTCCATCAAAATAAGACCATACATCTTAGAAAGGATCGACACAACAAGGTATTGTGGAAAATAATCATGCTCTTCCTTCATATCTGGATTAGGATGTAGATACCCCACATGACTTGTAAACTAAGGTGAGTTGGGAAGATAAGGTTGAAGAAGAGGAGACAAAAAAAAAATAGAACCCCCATATCAAGACAATTTGAGATTGGCAAGAACAAACATTACCCCATCAAAGACAAAGGAAGCTTGTACAATAGTAGAAAAGAAGAAAAAATATCCTTCAATTGCACAACCAATGGTGACAAGAAGCAAGCATGTAATCTAGTTTAGTCATGAATTACTTATGTCTTTTATTATGTCAAAAAGTTTTCAGAATTTACTCATGTAAGAAATATCGATATGTAGTTTTTGTGGACATAAATATTTTATGTATTCGGAAAACAAGAAGCTAGCAATTTTACTTAAAACCTAAGGCTAGAAATTTTTCTTAAAATCTAAGGATCTCAATTTTTGTAATATTACTATGAGCCTCGATCACAATTCTTTACAACATAAATATCTCCCAATTATGGTTTTAAAAACAAAATTGAATGACTATTTCAAATATTCCTTGAAAGTAATTTTAAAATAGTTTCACTTATATAGAAGGAAGTGTGAAAATAATAATAATAATAATCATAATCATAATCATAATTTTAAGGTCACAACATAGAAAAACACCAAATCGATGTATGAGACCCTTCTATCTATGGGACAAGGGACCCCCTCCATGCAACAGTTTGGTTGCATGGTTTATGGAGGTGTACATACACTACCCCCCCCCCTTTAGATTTAAACATGTGACCTTCTAGGAGGAAACACATGTTCTTAACCATTAGGCATGTTACAACAAAATATAGCACTCATGTATGATGTAAATTACCAAGCATCAAGGATTATTCTTTTGCAACTAAGGAAGGATATTAGTATTGTGCAACTAAGGAAGGCTACCCACCATCACCACAATATCTCTTCCTCTCATTTTTGGTTGGCTCTTCTCCAACTCAAGGGGACTTCCCGAATAATAGGATTGTTAAGGCTATAGAGTGGATGCATAAGATAATTTAGTGAATAGTAAACCTAACCAAAATAAATGGATGTATTATATGTGATATAATGAATGGTGTGAGAAGAAAAGATGAAGGCATAAATTCCAATATCAAATTGCTAATCTCACATTGGGTAAATGGAGTCAAGGAAACATAGATCTAACAGGGAAAGTGCATGAAAATGTAAGGCAATAGGGTTGTTATTGATGCCACAGAACAACCTTAGCTTTTTAATTTTTATAGTAGAAAATTACATTGGAAACCTAAGGGTTACATTCTTAAGTATTATTATGAAGGTTAGGTCATGTTAATTTAGAAAAAATGAAGGTTAACACAAAAACAATAGCAATAAGAGGGACATAATCCTCACATTACTTTATCCAAATGAATCATAGTTCATTACAAAGAAATTCACAACATGCTACAAGGGTTTCCTAATACAAAAATCAACATATGAAAGTAAAGTGGACAATCAAAGCCTCACACAAAATGATATTATAAATCCAAGCCCCAAGCATGTGGTGTACAAATGAAGTCCAAGGGGGGAGCTCCTCAATCCTCCAAAGCCTCAACAACCATTACAATGGAGAGAAATATCATCTTTATAGAGTGAGTCTCTTCTCTCATACATTTAAAAAAAAAGTCATTTTTTGCTAACCAACTCCATGAAAAATCAAACAAATATTATAAAAGTGGAGTAGTTAGATCCCTTCTCAATCCATGGTTAACCATGTCAGAACATTTAGACACAACCTTCTTAAGGGGAACTCACCCTCATCCAAAAATAGGAAAGATATTACAACTAAAAGTCTCCAAGAGAGGGCATACAACTAAAAATAGGCATGATAAATAGGTCAACATGCAAGAGGTCCAAAAGAATTCACCCTCCAAGAATGGATGCATACAAAATATAATTAAATAATGTTCAACCTAGGAGAATGTGCTTAAGGATCCACTTAGAAGAGCTCACAAAGTGTGCCCTCCAAGGTGCATGAGAGATAAAATAATAAAATATTCCTCCTAAGAGAAAGTTCCATAACCAACCTCCAATAGTAGCAAGTGGTCCAAAATGCATGCAACCAATCCATGTGGGAATCCCAAGGTAACCGACTCCATGGATGAATGTGCAATGTACCAAGTAGATGGAGTGCTCCACAAGAAATGAAGTAGTCAAACCCCAAAATAGCAAGTGGACCATTCCCAACAAGACAAATCCAAGGAGATAAGGGTGAATTAGGGTTTTGACCATGCTAAAAATCCATGAAATAATAAAATATATACCTCCATAAATAGAAATAAGTGTCTCCACAAGTGCATCCTCCAAGAATATGCTCAAATGTATTAAGAAGACCAAGTAAATGCATGCAATGTATCACAGGTGGCCCTCCAAATATGCCACGTGCTCCTCAATAAAATCATTTATAACCACCTCAAATAGAATAATATATAAGCCAAGTAAAAAAGGTGAGGTCACTATCTAGTGAAGGTCAAAAGATGAGAAGTGTATCTGAAATTTCCATGCAATAAAGGTGAGAAGCAACCTAAAAGAGGTGTTCCTTAGAAAACTATTCATGAAACTACCTCAACCACCTAATAAATAATATAATATTTCCATGTGAAGTGTGCCCTAGGAACAAGTGCCAAGGTGGTTAGACCTCATCAATGTTGATGCCAAAACCATGTATTGTTTCCTAATACTATTAACAAATCCCACAAAACCATGTGCACAAGAGAGAGTGTGCCTTAGGAGAATTCTCCATCCTCTCCAACAATAAAATAATCATGAATGCCTTGGAAATTGTGCTCAAGAAGGAAGATCTCCATGAAAAACTATGAGTCTCCTCCAAATAAACCCCTCCAAGTGTGAAAAACTATCAAGTGAAGTAGGGTGTTCAAGCAATTAAACTCCAAGGTAATAAAATGGATTAAATTAACCATTGAATGATTAAATCAACCTCAACATGTGTGCACACAGGTTAATTCTCAAATAAAACGATAGTCTAACCTCCCAATAGCCACCAACTAATTAAATCAACATGAACATGTGTGCTAATGAGGGGGAATGCACTCCAACAAGTGTTGTACCAAGAAAACAAGTTATGCCTCCTTGCAAAAACCACCATGGTAACAACACAATGACAAAATAGAAGCTCCACCTAGATTTGAACCTAGGGCGCACCACGAAAGGACTATAATATGATAATACCTCATTAAACCTTAGAAGAAGGTTTGATCATCAAATATGTATGTAGTACCTCCCCCCCTCACAATCTAACTCAAATTTAGGAGAAATTACATCCACAAGGGTATTAACATCATTGACACATTCCACCTAGGCAATATCAAACACATGTTACAATGTTAAGCCATATCACCTAGGGAAATCCCACCAAGGCAAAGTGCACTACCACAATTCATACCATATAACCAAATCAACATCATAATATAAGAGGACAATATAAAATGCTAACCCATCTAATCGTCAAGTATGTCCCCACTACACATCCATCACAATAATACCATGTAGAACACCCCTCCCTAATGACATATATAATACAATATCACCATGTAAAAGTCGCTAGGAAACTCAAACAATATTATGAAATTTCTACCTCTTAATACCATCATCATCTAACCCTTTATGTGAATTGACCCATCATCCAAGAAAAAGATGTAGCACATCTAGGATAAACAAGTATACCAAACCACATCATAATGAGATATCATGGTCCATAAACATCAATATGTAACTAAGGGTTGATCAACAAGGGAAGCACATGTGAGAAGACCGTTGATGATTAAAATTGTCAACAAAGTTTTGCCTGCAAAGTGTTGCTAAAGCCTATTATTATAAAAAAAAAAAACTAAATAATACTAGTAGGTGGGACCCCCTTGAACTATTGGACATCGGATTTGTTAATTTTTTATGTTGTGATGATGTGCGACACGACTTACATGGTTGATGAGATCTTGTTGTTATTGGTATGAGTTGAGATTTTGAAGTGTTGATTCTTTATGTTACTACAGCCTATGTTATTCATTAATGTCATTCGTTCTTATTGCACCTACACAACAAACATGTTAGTGAAATTACATGAAAGACAGTTTTGAGAAAGGAAAAAATAATATAAAGTGCAAAGAAAAGGAATCCAATTCCACGTTTTTACTATACTACATACGAACAATGGGAAGGAAATGAGAAAAAAATGAAGAATTTAAAGCTATCCTAAACTATACTACATGCATGAGAAGACTTAACGATTATTGTTAAGCTCTAGCTATCAAGTAAATGGACATAAATTTCGATTGGGTTGTATGGTTAATACACATTTGGTATGAAATGTTGATGGCGCATTGGCAATGTAATAGTGATATTGGTTATGTGAATGGTTGAAGTATATGAGACTTGAATTATGTTATGGCATAAGTCGCATTGTTGGTTTTTAATATGGTGATGGTTTAGATACATGGTTTGATTAATGGTTGATGAAGAGTGTGTTGGCATGTACTGATGGGTTAATGCATTCTGGGTGGAGGCGGCATGCATTTACTGCATGTCATCTTTACTCCTCCTGTTAGCCGCCACCCTAGTCGGGCTATTGTTCGATCTTGTTGTTGTGGTTATGCTTCGAATTTTTAGCAAGGAGGAACCGTTCGGCCAGCTCTCGTTTTAAGGAATTCAATTACAGGTATGTCTTTTTGGCCATTCGTGACTCTTCTCTGGTTATGAAATTATTATTGGCTGAGGTGTATTGGGTTGTGTTTTCCTAAGTGTTGCAACTGTGTGAATTTTGGGTTCTTGGAATGAAGAATGTATGGCTCTTTCTGTAATATTTTTGAGTTCGTAGGGGTTATTTGTCTTCCTGGGTGATAGATCTATGTTATCACTATTGGTTTAGTTGGAGGGATTTTATTTAGTCTTGGGTGGATGGCTATCTGCATGCATTTGTCACTAAACCCAGTCTTTTGCTTTTATGGGGTTGGTAGTTGAAGGTCTCCTGCGGAACTATGTTTCGTTCACTTGGGCATTGGTTGTTTCCACCACTAAGGGTCACGAAGTGAGTTTGCTGTTCTTAATTTGACCCTGTCTTCACCTCAGTACTGTGGTATTTTAAACGAAGAACACGAGGGTTATACCCTCTGTGCATTAAATAGAATTTTCGGGCCGAATGGGAGCGTCACCTTTTGTTATGCCCCCCTTCCATGGATTGTTACCTATCCACGAATGAATCATGGCTCTCTCTGTGTGTACACCCTTGGCCTCAAAGTTTCCACCATTACAAGGAGTTGGCTTCATTCCCCTGGTGTTGGCTACATAGTAGACCCTTAACCCTCCAATCTGGAGTTTTATAGAGGATATTGTTGTGCCTGTCAAGTTGCTACGGGTTATTGTGATCAATTACTTTGAATACGGGCTCGCCCAGTTGGTCGTATGGAAGTCGTGTTGGTTTGGCATTTAGTTACTACTTCTGTGATAATAATGATAAAACCCTCATCTCCAATTGCACTTTCAAAGTACACAGTCACTCTTCTTATGTTAATAACTCGGTATTTTTAATGGAGAATGCCTCTGCCCTGATTCGATTTGATGCATGGGTATACGTGGTTGCCACAACTTGATAGGTTGATGGATTTTTTACAACAGTGGCAAATTGTTTGGTTGATACATAGTCATTGGCATTGGCACTAATGATTATTTTAATGATAGCTGGCATTGGTTACAAATTCTTGATGTCGCTCACGCATGTTGCGTTGTAAGTATGGTGTTTTTGCAAAATGAAATAATGGGTGTGGTAACTATGGTTTTCTTTGGGGCCAAATGACTATTGAACTGGATGACTGTAGAGAGTATAACCATTGCATCCTTATGCTTGTTTGATTGTATAAGCCTGAGTTTGCACAACATATTCGATCACAGTGTGACCAAATCAAAGAAATGTTATATTAAATCGATGGCTCAGCGTGAGATGTTGAGTTATTACCATGACTATGTGTTTGTTTTTGTTAATGTGGAATTGTTGCATTACAGAGTTTTGTTGGATGTGCACTGTGTATAACATAGAAGGCTTGAGTTCTCACAGCCAGAGATACTCACAGAGTTTTAATCATGTTTTGTTGCATCCTGATCAATTCCTGAGACAGGCTTGTTGTTGATACCTCGTCGTGTTGGATGGATGGTCCAATTTTTAAGTCACATTGAATTGTTTTTTTTACAATGGCAGAACTACATTACCTAGGAAAATTACCCCATGCATAGCTTGTGTCTAAATGGTGATTGTGGGTTGTATGTTTAATTTTCAATTCTTGTGTGGCAATTTGGCCTTGATTTTTTTTATTACTTCCTATATATGTTTAATGAATATCATTGCATTTAAATGATAGGCCCGATTGCAGTGATAGTGACTTCATTGTGAATTCGAAAACATGACTCTTGAGTATTATTATGGATTGAGATGCATGGGCAGTGGTTGATTTTGATGGTTAACAGAGTGAAATGGATATTGTTTGGAAATTGTTATAAGATGCAAACAAGGGAACAAAATCCTTCTTACATATTGTGTGGGATGCCTATTGTCTTGTGATGAGACTATGTTGGTTATTTGATTATGAATAGTGAACTAGTTAAATGCACAAAAATTATCATTTGGTCAAATGATTGATGGTTGATGCATCTCCTTTCATAGAATGTTTTATGGATCACTGAATTAATTTCATGAACAATAATCGTTCTTCTTCCCTTCCATTATTTCATTTTCTGCTAATTACAAACCCCGTCACCTCCCATATTCATTTTTTTCACTCCTTGTTCTAAGATTGATTACAACCAAGAGAACTTATGTGTTAAAGAAGATGAAGGTGGGAGTGTCTTGTGTGGATTGCATGGAGGTTTTATTGGTTTGCTTTACAGTTGATTATTGTTGTCATTGAGTAGTGACCATGTCTTTTCCTCCTCATTATATCATATTTTCGCTCAATACAACCCCGTCACATATCCCATAACCCTTTTTCACCCCCTGCTCATTGATTAACAGTAAAACAATTTGTATGGATTGGATTGCATGAGTCTGATACATTTCTGAGCCAAATATATTTCATATTTTTAAAGAGTTGTCGTGTATGGTTATTTAAAAGACTATTTGCTAATTGATCACGCATGTAGGATGAGTTTTTTCAGTCGAGGTAGCCATGGCCAAGGAAACAGAGGTAGAGGTAATTGCAACCGAGGCCCAAGAAGGCCTAGGTTCTCCATACATTTTGACATTGATTCACAAGAGCTTGGATAATTGTTTCATGCCAGATTCTTCAACTGGATTGGGCAGGGAATAGTCCAACCTAGACCCGAAAGGCCTCCTTTCCAAGCCCTGCAAGCACTCGGTATCCTTGTACCTCCTCATGTCTCATTAAAACCCGAGGTCCTTGAAAATGATGGATGGTAGGAGATTGTCCACCCAGCAGTCTCCCAACATCGTGGCTGGCCCAACTTGTCTTTGCCTCCTCCTCTGCCAGTTAACCCCATTTCCCAAGCTGCCCCTGACCACTCACCAATGCAATCCTCCCATGCTAGAAAGAGATTGAAAATTGAGGCCCACCATGCCCTTGATAAAGGAAAATCCGTTGTTGCCCCCTCCTCACCCTCCAATGGCTCTAACAAATCCGTGTCTTCTCGGATGCATTTGAGGGACGATTGTTCCCACGTGATCAGTGAAATTAGGCCTAAAGGCTCTGCACAACCAAAGGAAAATTCAAGAAAATCAAGAGGTGAGAGAAACAATTAAGGAAGGGTTGCATCACAGACTGGGAAATATGGTTTTTGAGTTTTTATTATATCTATTGTTTTATGACAATTGACTTCAAGGATCTTTGGACAACATGTTTATTTTTTATATATGAGTATTATTTTTGAAATAATTTCAAATTTCATGAGTTTAAATTGCCAAAAGTGAACATGTTGATGGGAGGCATAAGGAGGTGTTTTTGCTTAACAAATGGTTATGTTATGATTGTTATAATTGTTATGAACTAAAGGGAGTCACAAGGGGTCCCACCTACTAGTTATTATTTATTTATGACCCTTATTATAATTATTACTCTTCCCCCTAACTAAAGTTAGTTGAGTCTTTTAATTAACTTAAATAATGAATTGGTTCAACTTATTCAACCAATTCTAATTTGTTAAAAGCAAAAGGAAAGGGAGGAACAAGAGGAGGATAGAAGCAAAAACATGTTAAGGTTTTCTCTTTGAGTTTATGTTGAGATAGTTCAGTTTTCAATCATTCATATATTCATCACAACCTAATTATCTTTTGTGATAGCAGGGTATTATTGTAGACAACTATATTCAGGGCTGAATCAAATCATTCAGACACTTTTTTTTAAGAGGTGTTGATCTATCTTTGATAGTCTATGTAGACTTGTCTATTTGTGAACTAATATTCATGACTGATAGAGGCTATTGTGCAAAGTCAAGTGGGCAGCAATCTGTGGCAAGTTGATCTAGCTTTTAGAGTTCATTTTTTATTTTATGTCAGAGGTCCTTTTGTATGTTCCATCGGGGATGTCTAAGTTTGACTTTGGTCCAAGATTTTTGTATGAGATTTTGTAAAGAAAATTACTCTTTGGTGAATTGGAATGAAATAAAGGATTTCTTTATGTCTCATCTGTCTTGATTATCATCTTGGCATCTTTACTTATGTTCTTACATTTATTTCAACAACTGTTATATTCATAAAATTAAATAAAAAGTGAATTTCCAACAAGCTTTTTGTTGATAAAAGACTAGCCTAAGCACTCGTAATTAATACTTGTGAGTTAGGATGTTATTTTTGTTGGCTATAAACATAGGGTGATATTCCCGTCTACTTTTATTTAGCCAAGTAAAGTCTGAAAATGTTTGAGTCAGATCAATTCATATATTTTCCTCGACATTTATTTGGCGACCATACTAGGGAGATCCTTGATATCTCTCTGGTTAATTTTTATATTCGATTTTTCATCGAAACATCTTTCTTTTCTGAAATTGATTCTTTGACTATTTTGCTATTAATGATGGTTCATGTTGCAAGGCATCCCAATATCGAGTCCGGTCTTCAAGACCAGACCAACATTGTTTTGAACCTATTTAACACCATTCTAGACACTGCCAATACCTGTGTCGAACTTAATCATTCTTGGGAAGCAATTGAACGAGATATTAGTGCTCAAGAACAATTGGAGGCTAGACGTAGACAGCCTAGAAATCAGCAGTAAACCTTTGTTTCTTCGAGCTTTGGCCCTTCTTCATGTCCTTAGACTCTCGTGATTTTAGAAGAAGAAGAGGATTATCACCCCAAATCAATCCTACTGTTGAAATAGGAAGAATAAATATTGTGTTATCTACCCAACAAACTGCTCTAAGGAGAACATTATCTTATTCATCCAGTTCATCTTTCTTCCCCTCATCTATCATCCACAAGATGGCATCTAGTGGTGGATCTGTCGACACTGGAAGTGCTCCATCTTCCCAATCTTCATCATTATCAGTGATTGGTAGCTTGTACAACCACCATATCCCTGTCCAATCCACTACAAACCCCACCAAAGTCGTTAAAAAGTATGGGATTTTCCAATTTGAAGAAGATGCCACAACCACACTGTGGCATGTGTCCTCTTCTCTCAACCTAGCACCTGCTACTCGCTCACTTCTGAAGTTTAAAGAGAATTTGCCTAAGTTTTCAGGAAATAACACTATCAATACCAATGAACACCTATTGGCATTTTCTATTGCTTGTCATAACATAGGGGGTAACGACAATGACACTTGCATGCGCTTGTTCGTCAATTCCTTGGAAGGAAAGGTTGCGGTCAACTTCTTTGACCTTCCTCCTAAGATTTTTTCTACTTGGGAGGAGTTAATCTATTGGTTCCGATCCACTTATGGGCAATCCAAAAGCCCTGCTAAGAAGTTAATGGAATACAATAACGTCACTTATAAAGATGGTGAGACCATCAAGTCTTTCAACTTGCATTTCACCAAGTTGTACAATCAAATCCCCAAACTTATCTGCCCTCAGAACCAAGATGCTTTCATGCATTACTACAATGCATTGTCTTCTCTTTACCATCATAGGCTTGAAGAAAAGGCCATTGATAATATTGGTTCCGCTATGCATACTTTATCAGAGTATGAAGAACATCTTGAAATAATTGCTCTTCCCCAGGGAGAATTAGTTAGACAGAAAAACATGTCCACTCTCTTACAACTAGCACAAGATATGAACAATCATATGATAGCATTTGAGTGGAAGGGTATTATCTCCCCTCTCACCCCTGGAGATTCATCCTCTTCTGCACCCCCCTTTAGAAATCCAGTTGAAAACAATTTTCATCCTAAGGCTATCCTGCCTTGGAGTTGGTGCAACTTTTGCGAGGAGCACCATGAAGAAACCACATGTAAGGTAAAGAAGAGAGTCGGAGATAAGATATTTGGTAAGAGACCGTAAGCTACTATTGTTTTCCTAGACTTTGCAGAGCCAGAGGATGTCATGGTTATTAACACTAGGAACAAAGCCTATGCTCCCAAGGTTAAATTTGATCCTCCTCGCAGTTCTTCTATCATGAGCTCATCCTCAACCGCTGCTACACCCCAGGTTCCTAAAATTCCTAAGAGTCAAAGAATCACCCCGCCCTCCTCCCTCTTCTAAATACAATATCTTGAATTAATTGGACAACATCAAATCAAATGCAACCCTCCTAGACATGGTTGTCGTCCCTGAACAACAGATGCATCTGAAACAATTCATGGAAGTAAAATCTTTCGTTGTAGCCAATCTTTCTGAAGAGGTAGACAAAGAGGACTCTTCTGTAAATAAAGTAGGTGTACATAACTTTAGATGCCCTGTAAAAAAAAAACCTTTTTATATTTCTGTAAAGATCATGGATAAGATTGTCCATTGTTGCCTCATTGATGGTGGTTCAGGCCCAAGTGTCATGTCGAATATTATTATGGAAGAGCTACGCTTGTCTTGTACAAACGAAAATGCCAGAAGCATTCTCTCCTATAATAATCTACAACAAACAACCATAGGCAATATTAAATATGTAACCTTGGTTTTATGCGCTCATCCTGAGATAAGGACAACCCTTAGCATTCAAGTGATTGATATGCCTATAAGAAATTATTCAATTATCTTGGGGAGAGATTGACAAGCCTTAACAGGTGGATACCTCTTACTCGACGGGACACATTTATCCATTCCGCAAAATGGAAAGAGTATTATAGTCCTTAGAGAGGGAAGAATTTCACCCTACATAGAGAATGTTCTACAATCTAGCATAAACTATGCCAAAGAAGACCTAGGAGTTTAATCTATCTTTATTGAAGAGGATAATATTCCTTTGGAAAAAATTGACTTAGATAATGATATATGGCATATGCACTTTTATGGTTCATGCTCTAGTGAAGGTAATGGGGTTGGTATTGTCTTGGTTTCCCCTGTAGGAAAAATTCATAATCTGTCATATAGGTTGGAGTTTGCTTGTACAAAAAATGTCGTTGAATTCAAAGCTTTATTATTAGACATAGACAACGCCATTAATCTTGGTTGTACTCACCTTTAAGTTTCCAAGAAATTCGAGCTCGTTGTGAACCTGATATGTAAGATATGCTCTCCTAGCGACAAGCTGATGGAATGATACTCCCAAACTATTTAGACACTTGTCTCGAACCTTCTATCTTTCAATATCACTCATGTTAAGAAGGAGTTGAATTCAATGGTTGATCGGTTAGCTGTCTTTGCAGCCTCTCCTAACCAACAACTCTTGCCTCACAAGCCCGAATGTGCCTTTCAATATCTACATCGTCCATACATCCCTGAAAAGGAAGGATCTTGGAAGGCCATCCTTAATGATGAGAGAATTTGTGTTGTCATTCAAAATGAACCTATTAAGCCCGAGGAGATTATATCTGTGGAAAATAATAAGATTCCAGAGGGCTTGACTCCTCTTTAGAGTTCATTTTCTTTGAGTGTTGTAGTAAATAAATAAAAACAAAAAGAAGAGGAGTTACAGAAGAAGGTGATTGAAACCATCCTCCTGAACATTAGGGAATTTGAACCTTCAATGAATGTTAAAATAAATGTCCAATGTTCTAGTAAAGAAGAGATGAGGTCCACTGGACTACTTGGTGAATCTCAAAAAAAAAATCATTGGTCTTATGAGGATCTTCGTGTTTTTGATCCTGGTCTTGTTCATCATATTATTAAACTAGCTAGGAAAAAACAAGAACTTGTTAACTCTGCACCGGAAGCACCCTTTCGAAGGGATTTGAGAGATTTCTTAAGGGCTGGAATGTTTTTTTCAGCCCACCTTGAATGGGTCTCAATTTGGAAATTGGCCTCGGGGACCACTAATAATATCAAAACTTGTATTAGTCTTCAAACTTTCAAGCAAGCAATTATGAGAAATCCCTTTCCCCCTCTCAATATGGAAATGTTTTTGCAACAGGTTGTAGAGTCACAGTTAAGACCCTTACTTGACGGTATGTTTGGTTACAAGAGAATCAAAGTAAAAGGCGAAAATGTTCACAAAACCACTTGCATTACTAATTGTGATACCATGCCTTACAAATGCCATCTTTTTAACTTACTTGATACAGGTACTGCTTTTAAAAAAACTATGCACATGACTCTCGATGAATTGGTCAGTCTCCATATCTATCTTGATGAGATAATTGTGTGTGTCAATGGAATGATGATTACATCATATTTCTAGGTGATCGGTCCTTTCAAAATCACTTTTGTCTTGGATACTAATTCTTATATCTCAAAATATTTATAGGAGCAATTGTTTCCCTACAGCACTAACATCCCTTGCTTGAAATATTGTGAGGAACCAACATGAAAATATATAATGTTGTTTGGATTTTGCTGTATACTAGTAGCCTAGCTATGCTTTTAATTTTTGTGCTTCTTTTCTATGCTTAAAGTACCTTGATTTATGCCTTCTAAGTTAAGTTTTATTTCCTTGTTGTTTTTCAATTGAGTCTTTTATTGTTGTTGTTTTAATTTCTGCATTATTACTTCTGTTGCGATTTTTGTCTTTATCATATTTTAGTGTCTGGTCAAGATAGAACGTTGGATCAATTATGCCACAGTGATACTCCTGCAAAGCATTGTTAGTCGATAACAATCAAGCTTACACACTTTTTATGATGTCCCCTCTAAAGGGCCCTTGAAATTGTTACATATTTCCACTGTTGTCTTACAAGGAATTGGTTATTTCCCGCTTCTTCTTACCATTTCTTCATCCATTGAGATTTTAAGAGAAAGTCTATAAGTTTTCCTCCTTGAAAGTTAACATCATATTCCAGTTGAATGATTATGCATACAGTGGTAAAAACCCCTCATACTTAAAAAAATTCATCAATTATTCCCAAATTCTCAGTCATTTTTCCATTAAGTCCGCTCACTTCCCTCTGTTGCATAATTATTCTCGTTACGTCTTCCAAAATTATTGTTCTTGGTCTGTGAAACCACAAGTTCTAAGTTCTAAATATGTTGAAAACAAATTTTCCTGTGGAGTCATCAGTTTGTTGACGATTAAAATTGTCAACAAAGTTTTGCCTGCAAAGTGTTGCTAAAGCCTATTATTATAAAATAAAATAAAAACTAAATAATACTAGTAGGTGGGACCCCATTGAACTATTGGAGATCAAATTTGTTCATTTTTTATGTTGTGATGATGTGCGACACGACTTACATGGTTGATGAGATCTTGTTGTTATTGGTATGAGTTGAGCTTTTGAAGTGTTGATTATTTATGTTACTACGGCCTATGCTATTCATTAATGTCATTCGTTCTTATCGCACCTGCACAACAAACATGTTAGTGAAATTACATGAAAGACAGTTTTGAGAAAGGAAAAAATACTATAAAGTGCAAAGAAAAGAAATCCAATTCTGCGTTTTTACTATACTACATGTGAACAATGGGAAGGAAATGAAAAAAAATTGAAGAATTTAAAGCTATCCTAAACTATACTACATGCATGAGAAGACTTAACGATTATTGTTAAACTCTAGCTAGCAAGTAAATGGACATAAATTTTGATTGGGTTGTATGGTTAATACACATTTGGTATGAAATGTTGATGGTGCATTGGCAAGGTAATAGTGCTATTGGTTATGTGAATGGTTGAATTATATGGGACTTGAATTATGTTATGGCATAAGTCGCACTATTGGTTTTTAATAAGGTGATTTTTTCGATACATGGTTTGATTAATGGTTGATGAAGAGTGTGTCAGCATATACTGATGAGTTAATGCATTATGGGTGGAGGCAACGTGCATTTACTGCACGTCACCTTTACTCCTCCTGTTAGACACCACCCTAGTCGGGCTATTGTTCGATCTTGCTGTTGTGGTTATGCTCCGAATTTTTAGCAGGGAGGAACCGCTCGGCAAGCTCTCGTTTTAAGGAATTCGATTACAGGTATATATTTTTGGACATTTGTGACTCTTCTCTAGTTATGAAATGATTATTGGCTCAAGTGTATTGGTTTGTGTTCTCCTAAGTGTTGCAACTGTGTGAATTTTGGGTTCTTGGAATGAAGAATGTATGGCTCTTCCTGTAATATTTTTGAGTTTGTAGGGGTTAGTGGTCTTCCTGGGTGATAGCTCTCTATTATCGATGTTGGTTTAGTTGGAGGGTTTTTGTTTAGTCTTGGGTGGATGGTTATATGTATGCATTTGTCACTAAACCCATTCTTTGGCTTTTATGGGGTTGGTAGTTGAAGGTCTCCTGCGGCACTGTGTTTCATTCACTTGGGCATTGGTTGTTTCCACCACTAAGGATCACAAAGTGATTGTTTTGTTCTTAACTCGACCCTTTCTTCACCTCAGTACTGTGGCATTTTAAATGAAGAACACAAGGGTTATACCCTCCGTGCATTAAATAGAATTTTCGGGCCGAACGGGAGCCTCACCTTTTGTTATGGCCCCCTACCATGGATTGTTACCTATCCACGAATGAATCATGGCTCTCTCTGTGTGCACACCCTTGGCCTTGAAGTTTCCACCATTACAAGGAGTTGGCTTTGTTCCCCTGGTGTTGGCTACAAATTAGACCCTTAACCCTCCAATCTAGAGTTTTATAGAGGAGATTGTCGTGCCTGTCAAGTTGATATGGGTTATTGTGGTCGATTACTTTGAATACGGGCTCGCCCAGTTGGTCGCATGGCAGTCGTGTTGGTTTGGCATTTAGTTACTACTTTTGTGATAATAATGATAAACCCATCATCTCCAATTTCACTTTCAAAGTATACAGTCACTCTTCTTATGTTAATAACGCAGTATTGTTAATGGAGAAGGCCTCTGTCCCTATTCGATTTGATGCATAGGTATACGTGGTTGCCACAACTTGATAGGTTGATGGATTTTTTACAACAGTGGTGAATTGTTTGGTTGATACACAATCACTGGCATTGGCACTAATGATTATTTGGATGATAGATGGAATTGGTTACAAATGCTTGATGTTGCTCACGCATGTCACGTTGTGCGTATGGTGTTTTTGCAAAATGAAATAATGGACGTGGTAACTATGGTTTTCTTTGGGGCCAAATGACTATTGAACTGGATGACTGTAGAGAGTATAACCATTGCATCCTTATGCTTTTTTAATTGTATAAGACTGAGTTTGCACAGCCTATTCAATCACTGAGTCACTAAATTGAAGAAATGCTATATTAAATCGATGGCTCAGCACGAGATGTTGAGTTATTATCGTGCCGATGTGTTTGTTTTTGTTAAATTGGAATTGTTGCATTACGTGGTTTTGTTGGTTGTGCATTGTGTATAACATAGAAGGCTTGAGTTCTCACAGTCAGAGATACTCAGATTTTTTAGCACGTTTTGTTGCATCCCCGTCAATTGTTGAAACGGGATTGTTGTTGATACCTCATCATGTTGGATGGATGGTCCATTTTTTAAGTCACATTGAATTGTTTTTTTTACAATGGCAGAACTACATTGCCTAGGCAAATTACCCCGTGCATAGCTTGTGTCTAAATGGTGACTGTGGGTTGTATGTTTAATTGTCAATTCGGGTGTGGCAATTTGGCCTTGATTTTTTTAGTTACTGCCTATATATGTTTAACGAATATCATTGAATTTAAATGATAGGCCTGATTGCAGTGATAGTGACTTCATTGTTAATTCAAAAACATGAATTTTGAGTACTATTATGGATTGAGATGCGTGGGAAGTGGTTGATTTTAATGGTTAACAAAGTGGAATGGCTATTGTTTGGAAATTGTTATAAAATGCAAACAAGGGAACAAAATCATTCTTATAGATTGTGTGGGATGCCTATTGTCTTGTGATGGCACTGTGTTGGATATTTGATTATGAACGGTGAACTAGTTAAATGCACAAAAATTATTATTTGGTCAAATGATTGATGGTTGATGCATCTCCTTTCGTAGAATGTTTTATGGATCACTAAATTAATTTCACGAATAGTAATCGTTCTTCTTCCCTTCCATTATTTCACTTTCCGCTAATTACAAACCTCGTCACCTCCCATATTCATTTTTTTCACTCTGTGTTCTGAGATTGATTACAGTCAAGAGAATTTATGTGTTAAAGAAGATGAAGGTGGCATTGTCTTGTGTGGATCGTAGCAAGGTTTTATTGGTTTTATTTATAGTTGATTGATGTTGTCATTGAAAAATAACCATGTCTTTTCCCCCTCATTATATCATATTTTTGTTCAATACAACCCCCTCACATATCCCATAACACTTTTTCACCCCCTGCTCATTGATTAACGGTGAAACAATTTGTATGGATTGGATTGCATGAGTCTGATACATTGTTGAGCCAAATCTATTTCATATTTTTAAAGAGTTGTCATGTATGGTTATTTAAAAGACTATTTTCTAATTGATCACACATGCAGGATGAGTTATTTTAGTCGAGGTATCCATGGCTGCGGAAACAGAGATAGAGGTAATTGGAACTGAGGCCCAAGAAGGCCTAGGTTCTCCATACATTTTGACATTGATTCACAAGATCTTGGCCAATCAATTCATGCCGGATTATTCAATTGAATTGGGCAGGGAATAGTCCAACCTAGGCCTGAAAGGCCTCCTTTCCAAGCCCTGCAAGCACTCAGTATCCATGTACCTCCTCATGTCTCATTACAACCCGAGCTCCCTGAAAATGATGGATGGAAGGGATTGTCCACCCAACAGTCTCCCAACATCGTGGTTGGCCCAACTTGTCTTTGCCTCCTCCTTCATCGGTTAACCCCATTGCCCAAGCTGCCCCTGATCACTCACAAGTGCAATCCTCCCATGCTAGCAAGAGATTGAAAATTGAGGCCCACCATGCCCTTGATAATGGAAAAGCCATTGTTTCCCCCTCCTCACCCTCCAATGGCTCTGACAAATCCATGTCTTCCAAAATGCATTTGAGGAACGACTGTTCCCACGTGATCAGTGAAATTAGGCCTAAAGGCTCTGCACAACCAAAGGCAAATTCAGGAAAATCAAGAGGTGACAACAACAATCAAGGAAGGGTTCCATCACAGACTGGGAAATATGGTTTTTGAGTTTTTATTATATCTATTGTTTTATGACTTCAGTGATCTTTGGACAATATGTTTATTTTGGATATATGAGTATTATTTTTGAAATAATTTAAAATTTCATGAGTTTAAATTGTCAAAAGTGAATATGTTGATGGGAGGCAGAAGGAGGTGTCTTTACTTAACAAATGGTTATGTTATGATTGTTATGATTGTTATGAACTAAAGGGAGTCACAAGGGATACCACCTACTAGTTATTATTTATTTATGACCCTTATTATAAGTATTACTCTTTCCCCTAACTAAAGTTAGTTGAGTCTTTTAATTAACTTAACTAATGAATTGGTTCAACTTCTTCAACGAATTCTAGTTTTTTAAATGCAAAAGGAAAGGGAGGAACAAGAGGAGGATAGAAGCAGAAGCATGCTAAGGTTTGGTCTTTGAGTTTATGTTGAGATAGTTCAGTTTTCATTCATTCATATATTCATCACAACCTAATTCTCTTTTATGATAACAGGGCCTTATTGTAAACAACAATATTCAGGGCTGAATCAAATCATTCAAACACTTGTTTTTCAGAGGTGTTGATCTATCTTTGATAGTCTCTGTAGACTTGTCTATTTGTAAATTAATTTTCATGACTGATAAAGGCTATTGTGCAAAGTCAAGTAGGCAGCAATCTGTGGCAAGATGATCCAGCTTTTAGAGTTCAGTTTTGATTTTTTGTCAGAGGTCCTTTTGTATGTTCCATCGAGGATGTCTAAGTTTGACTTTGGTCCAAGATTTTGGTATGAGATTTTGTAAAGAAAATGACTCTTTGGTGAATTGGAATTAAATAAAGGATTGCTTTATGTCTCATATGTCTTGATTATCATCTTGGCGTATTTATTTCTATTCTTACATTTATTTCAGCAACTGTTATATTTAGAAAATTAAATAAAAAGTGAATTCCAACAAGCTTTTTGTTGATAAAAGAGTAGCCTAAGCACTCGTAATTAATACTTGCGAGTTAGGATGTTATTTTTGTTGGCTATAAACATAGGTTGATTTTCATGTCTACTTTGATTTAGCCAAGTAAAGTCTGAAAATGTTTGAGTAAAATCAATTCATATATTTTCCTCAACAAAGACCACCAAACCAACAAGCATAATCATCCAGCCAAGGAGAAGTGAGAGTCCCCCAAACCAAAGACCTCCATCAAAAGATCCAATTCCATGAAAATAAGGGGATCTATGAATATGAATCCCCTCAAGTCGGTCCAATGTTCCAAGATACTAGCTGCAAATATTCATAAATGTGATGAAAATCACAATGTGGAACCTCATACAATGTGAGGTGTAATAATTTTCTCCAACTTAGGGACATGCACTTTTCATGGGAGTGCATGATAACCCCAGAAATCTCCAGTCCAATCCTATCAAGAAGGAAAAAGAGGCAAGACCATGAGACAAGATGGATACACACACACATACACACATATCACCAAGAGTTCCAAATTTGTCTTCAACAATGCCAAAAGCTACATGAAAGTATTTTAGTACTCACATGTGTTGAACTTACTCATCCTTCACTACTCTAATATATGATGAAAAAAGAGGCTAAATGAAATCAAATAGCCAATGAAACCATCCAAGATTCTCCTCAAGACCATGGACACTACCCATGTGTTTGGTAATGATCCAAAGTAAGGCTACATCAAAAGTAAAATGAATGTATGCTAGAATCTCTAATACATCATGGTTGCAAAATGAAATTACATTATATGCATGGTAGCCAATACAAAATCTGAATAAGGATAACATGTTCTAGCACATGTTCTCTCAATCCAATATTGAAGGGCACTGAAATAAAATATAATTAAAAATGCAAATGGCAGCCCACCATCAACTTGAAAATCATCAAATTTGGATCTCTTAAAAGGTAAATATGCTTGAAAAACATCAATAACACCCTCAAGCATTGAGGATGTGGGGTTCTCCAACAATGAAATGTCATCTACCAAGTATAAGGATGAGGTAGGAAATGAAATTTCAAATTTGAAAATAAATTTTTGCACACTATTTGATGGTTGGAAATGACTATCTTGCACTCAATATCTTACATCACCAAACAATTTTCAGCACCAAAAATACACTTTCCAACTGAAAAATCACAAGTAAATTCACACAAATATAAATAAGTAGATGGTTAGAAATTTCAAACACTTTTATCATCCAATTTTTAGAATTTCAATCCAAATCTAAGATAGATGAAACTCTGACTTCTTATATTATCAAATTCTAATAACCAAAAATATTTATTTCAAAATTACATGAATGTTATTTTGAAATTATTTTATCTTTTATATAAACTTAATTTGTCTTAAATAATCGCTTAAAATGTAGAGAGATGTGATGGATAAAAATTCTAACAAGGCTAATAATAACAGGTTCACCGACTCAACACAATAAAACCTTAAAAAGTAACATATAACTATTATAATGCAGTGAGATAAAAACAAAATCTTAAAAGGTAATATATAACTTTTTTCTTCTTATTTTTATTTTTTATATATAGTTCACAGCATCGAAGATTGGTACTCCACGGAAAAATTGGGGACTCAACAACAAGAATATCATATAGACCCATTTAAGGGCATCATATGTCACTTACAAAGAATTGCACCTAGGTGGGGAGGGTAACAACCATTCCTCCCAACCACCCAAGCTACATCCAATGTACAGAATGTAACATATAACTATCATAGTGTTCATTTCTTTTATTATTGACTCTTTTTTATATAATTTTTATTTTTAAGTATTTCAAATGTTTTTTAGAAATAAAATATAATTATAATTTTATCATCTATGTAAATTTTGATAATCTTTTTATATAAAAAAAAAAATATTTTTCTATTAACAAACTTTTTAGATAAATTATTATAATTTGTGGTGTATTGGTTTTCTCACTATTTAGCAATGAGGTCATTAGTTCCACTCCACTCTAAACGAACTTTCAAAATAATATTTACAATAATTTCGTCATTTAATCATACATGAATATTGTTTTGTTTTTTTTTTACAGAAACTGGGAAAAATATATTAAAAGTGTGGATAAATCCACTGAATTACAAAAGAGGGGCCATTACAAGCCTTCAAAAAGTAGACACTTTGACATCTGGAGGTTTTGAAACAAAAATGAATTTCATGGTGTGTCCTCCTTCCCTAGCTAAACTGATGTGATTGTATTTCACAGAGTACATTCGATAAAAGACAATGTTGATACATATTGAAAAATAAAACATGACGGCTAAGAATTTGAAGGGCTCAATTACCCAATTCCATTTTGATTTGTTGTTGCTCCATGGTTGATTCTGGGTGGGGCTCGTTGAGGTTCAGAATTTGATTCACTGAGACTGAGTTTTCATTTTTGGATTCTCCTTGGTGGCTTTCTGGATTGCTTGGTTGATGATGCACTCTTTCAAGCTGGTCCAAACGGCATTGCATTATCTCCATGTTGCTACATTGTTCCTCAATCTGGATCCTTTGAGCATAACTCTCATCTTGTAGTCTTTTTATCAGGTGCCTATGTTGAGACATAGTTTCAAGTTCAAACATCACAGTGGAACTAAGAGCTCCCAACTAAATTCTTGTCCTGCGACATCCTATGCATTCATCCTCAGGGTCCAATTGTCCAGATTCCATGAAGAGGCCTTTACCACCATGCATAACTTTAAGCGTTGTGTTTCTTTGAAATCTCCAAGAAGCGTCCAAACTACTGAGGGAGCCGCATGGCTACAGTGAGTTGGGAGGACTGTGGAGAGAAGAGAGAGCAGGCAGGTCCAGAAAAACTAGAGTTCGCAGAAGCCACTAGATGGGAAAACTGGGAAAATTGTGTAAGGGAAAGGGCAAGGGTGAGTTTGAAGAGTCTAGAGTCCACAAAAGCCATTGAAACAGGTTCTGAGTGAAACAATGTTGAAACAGAGTGTGGTGAGTGAGAAGATTCAGGACCAGTCGAGGAGGAGCCCCAAAGCACTGGGAGGTGATGAACAGAGACAGGTGAGACCACTGAATTACGTTCTTGGCATAACGTATGCAAGGCAGAGAGCAAAGCAATTAATTCAGGGGAAGGCAAGGAGAAACCCATAAACGGTGTGGGGAGAAAAAATGGATAACTAGCATTAAGGGGTGGCCAAAAAGACTTACCAAAACCACTAAACGTCTTTTCCCCTGTAGGGATGAGTACAGGCTAAAATTCCCCCATGTTTTGTTTAATGTTGGATATGTGCCATCTAGAAAGGTCGTTGAGTCTTCCATGTGCGATGTACCTGAGGCCTCCATGTTTTCAGGCTTGGATATGAACCTGGCATCACCTTGACACTTAATCTATGTGACTGGGTTGTCACACACCTTGTCCATCTGCTTCAAAGCCTTCAATTCCTAAGTTCCCACAAGCACTGAAGGACGATACTCCTGAACATCCAAAACCATGATGAAGCCCGCCCTTCGACTATTAGTCGTCGCTACACAATGGTCGATGGGACTTTCCATCCACCCACTCCACCTTCTACCTCTGTCGTTGGCCTGCTCCGCGTGCCTAAACCACATACCCTCTACTTCTATGGCACCCACATGTCCAATCCACCTGTCCTTGCATGTGTTGGAGCCTCGAAAGGCCCCACCCCCGACCTTTTTTGCATTTCCAATCCACCTGTCCATGCGTGTGTTGGAGCCCCGAGAAGCCCCACCCCCGACCTTTCTCGCGTGTCCAGTCCACCTATTCATGTGTGCACTGGAGCCATGAGAAGCCCCACCCCCAACCTTTGTGTGTTTGCTCCTGGTCATGTGACACATTAGGTTAAGGGGGCTAGTGATTCAACACCTTTTATGCCTAAAGTTCCAGGAGGTTTCCCAATGGCTTCATTTGCCAAATTATCTACTACCTTGTTATGCTCTCTCGGAATATGGTAGAGTGTTAGCTTAATAGGTTGAGAGTTGACTCGTATTCGGTTGATTATTCATTTTAGGCTTAAGTTTTTTGGATCTGTCCCCTGAACCATCATCCTTATTATAGTCTTGGAGTCACCTAGAACATTCAGATTATGGATTTGATGGGTCTTTTCTAGTTAAAGGCCTTTTAGTAAGGCGTAGGCCTATGCTTTTTTATCGGTGTCCTTACCAAGATTCCAATAATTATTTAGGATTCTTTTTCCTTCGNGGTCTTTTCTAGTTAAAGGCCTTTTAGTAAGGCGTAGGCCTATGCTTTTTTATCGGTGCCCTTACCAAGATTCCAATAATTATTTAGGATTCTTTTTCCTTCGAGTTCGTAGAGAACACCCCCCCCCCCTCACCCACACCTGCCTCCTCTGGGTTTCCCTTTGAAGCGCCATCAAAACACATTGTATGGGCTCGTTGCTTTTGAATCCAATCATCTAAATTCTAAAGATTATGAAGCTGCCAACACGATCTTTGCGCTGAGTGTGAAATCTTACCAGATTGGAGATTAAAACTTGCCAGCCAGTCCTTCTCCGAGATATTCCATTTGGACGGGTCTTCTATGTTCAAGGATTTAGTGTTCATTACTTCTAAAATAAGAAGTATGGCCTTGCCAGCAACACTTTGAGGGGGAGATTTTTCCCCCTGGAAGATTTATTTGTTTCTTGCTAGCCAAATCTGCCAACATATGAACTTGGGGACAACCCTCCAGATACGTTTGAAGATTGGTTTTTATTGGAAGGATCCCTGGTAGCACTTTTCCCAATTCCCTAGATTAGGATTTGGAGCAGAAGGCCATCTTATTTTTCGAGACAGATCTCCAAAGGCCACGTTCCAGACTGTTTTCGAAAAAGGGCAGTTCCATAAGAGGTGTTGAATGTTGTCTTGACTAATTTGGAAAAGAGGACATTTGAAAGGGCCATGAAAACATATTTTCATTAAAGTTTCTCCCGTTAGAATTTTCCCATGTGTAAGGGACCAAATGAATAAGTTTATTTTGGGCAGAGAGTCTTGGCTCCAAACGTTTTTCCATTTTGTTGAGTTCTGGAACACCCTTAGAGTGGAGAGGAGTGTGTTATAGCCATATTTTACTGAGTATCCATTTGTTCCCCAACCACGGCTGTCTGGAGTGTCTCAGAGGATAGGAGTTGCTCCTTTGAGGAATGAGAACAAAATTTGAGCTTGATTGTTCATGTGATCAAGGACACCAACCAAGTTCCACTCCTTCCAACTACCATTTTCATTCCAAGTTGAAATGTCATAGAGA
>JZKD02S1675972.1:109157-128360 GCA_000966675.3 Picea glauca
AATGAATAGGGGAGAAAGCCCCGAAATAGATCTGGACCGTCCGAATAACGGAGGCCACGTGTCAAGAGATTTTCCACTTCGGGAAATCGGGATTCGAGAACTCGGGAGTTCTAGTGACGAAAGATTGGGGCATTCCATGGTAGAAACCCCGAAGTAGATTCGGGTCATCCGATTAAAGGAGGCCACGTGTCGTGAGATTTCCCATTTCGGGAAATCAGGAATCGAGAACTCGGGAGTTTTGGTGACGAGAGATCGGGATGTTCCATGGTGGAAATCCCGAAGCAGTCGCAGACCGACCGATTTCGGGTGGCTACGTTTGGAGAGATTACCCGTTTCAGGAAATCGGGGATCGAGGATTCGAGAATCCCGTTGACAAGAGGTTGGGCTCTCGCCTTGACAAATCCCGACGGAAGAGAGACCGTGGTCATATGGGAAGAGATCATATTGACCAAGGCATAACCCAAGGGGCTAATCACCGATTTAGGCTTGTTTGGCACTTCGGCGTTTCGGCACTCGGGATACCGAAGGGCATGTTCCCTTGTGCTCTCAAACCCCGAAATCCAGACTTATAAATATCGAGATGTTAACATGTGGTTAAACTCCGATGAACAGACAGGATCCTCTCGGAGGATCCAGGGTCTGGGATGACCACGAAATGTGAGGAAGAGACATCGGCTTTAAGCTGGGGCGCGAATGCGCATTAGGGTAAGTGGGGAGCAGATCTAGACGGCCAGAGTCCACCCGCCCAGATCTACGGCTGAGGCTTCATTCCGGAGCCCCCTTGCCATTCTGCCTTTAATGGGGGGGGTCCGGAATGGTGTGGCGGGTGAAGTGGGACCCTCCTCCTGTCACATCGCCCTCAGGGTCGTGTTACCCCTCTCGCCACCTGTACTCCACTCAACTGCGCGACAGGGCCGTTCCTAATGGCCATTCGCTACCCCTGTTGGGATTCGTCCCTATTGGCCAGTCACTAGCCCTGTCAGGGTTCGGCGGTTGCAGATTCGAACGATTCGACATTCCTGTAGCGTCGAGGCGCAAAATACAAGAAGCGCCATGATTATTTGACCTGTGATCCTGACCCGCGATGACATGGGAGAGAGAGAGAGAGTTAGCTTACGCTAGGCCTCCGTAGATATTTTGGGGCTTTGATTCTACAGAAATCAACGAAAACTTGATTATGGTAGTGGGTGTGTTACATTGTGTTTTATGGCCAATTGAAGCCATGTTGTTATCCCCCAGAGTTCTATTGTATTGTTGGTAGTATGTCCTAAATTTTTGGCTGTGAGGAGGAGAATGCTTCCCTGATGATTGTGGAACACCACACCAAACCCAACTGCTCCTGGGTTTCCTTTGGAAGCTCCATCAAAATTGAGCTTAATGAAATCCAGTGGAGGGGGGGACCAATGGGAAGGATTGTCCCCTCGAGGAGAAGGACGAGAAGGAGGGGGCAGACTTTGGTTTTTGTTGAGTTTCCAGTTATTCATGATACCTTGTTCCTGGGTAGGGCAGATTAAGTCTGGATCATTCCATTGCTGCAAGCTGACTGTTTCTGTTATATTGTGACAAATCTGGGTCTAACCGTGATGCCAATTAGTCTGGGTGTTTCTTAAGATTCTTTTGTTTCTTTCCTTCCAGAGTTGCCAAAGGATAAAACTAGGGAGCAACTGCCAGATGCGATATAGGACCGGTGACTAAAAATCCTCGTCTCTCCAAGCTTCAATGGTGTTTCTAATGTTGTCCCTTTGGCAATCTGAGGTGCGCATTATGGTTGCACAATGGTCCCAGACTTTGGCGTTGTAGGGGCAAGTGTTAAGAAGGTGATTTATGGTTTCTGCCTCTGCTACGAAGAGATGACAAATGGAAGGTCCTGTAAATCCCCTTTTGGTTAGATTTTCGCAGGTGAGAATGCTGCCATGTGCCACCAACCAAAGGAAAATGCTAATTTTTGGCCAATGTTTTAGGGACCAGATTTTGCGCCAAACTTCCCTTGGTGGAGAGGGATTGAGATTGGCCTTTAAGCCGTAAGCCTCTTGGATGTTAAAAGTACCTCTTGGAGAGCTTCCCCATTGAAGGATCTCCTCTCCTTGCAGTATAGGAATTTTTTGTTCATTGATCATGTTGTACCAAGGTTGAAGGTTCACCTGTGCCTCGACGTGTAGGTCATATTTATTAGATTTTCATCATCTCCAAGTGGCATTCATGGGGTTGACCTTCCAGTAATCTGCCACTCTTATCAGTCCTGCTTGAGTTGTTGGGGGGGGAAAGGTAACGGCCCATTTATCCTGCGCTAAAATTGGGAGCTGTTACCAGGAATCATTCCAGAAGAGGGCAGTCTGACCGTTCTGGATTTCCTAGAAAGCGTGATTGACTATCATGTGGCGATTTTGTATGGTTGTTGTCCAAATCAAGGATCCTGGTGTGTCTTCGTTCCAACGAATGAGGCTTCTTTCTGTTGCATTGGGATTATACTTCCACCGCCAAAGCCTGGCCCAAAGGTCCTGAGGTCTCTTCAGCCATCTCCACCAATTCTTGGCGCTGAGTACTTTACTCGAAATAGAGGGATCTTTGATTCCTAGACCCCCTTGAATATTAGGTCAATAGATCTTTTCCCAACTGATTGGTGCAAATTTCTTCCATGCTTTAAGCCCCTGCCAGAGAAATTTTCTTTGCAAGGCTTTGATGGCAATGAGGATGAAGTTTGGGGCCGCGAGAGCCGAGAAAATATAGACAGGTAGAGCTTGTAAGACTGATTTGAGGAGGATGAGGCGACTCGGGAAGTTGAGAGCTCGATAGGTCCAGGAGGAGAGTCTTTTCGAAAATGAGGTAAGGAGGCCTTCCTAGGAGTTGTTTCTGAGGGCTTTATCGAGGAGGGGGATGCCAAGGTACTTGGACGGAAGGGACCTTCGAGTGAAACCCAATATGTATGAGATGTGGAGCTGAATTGGCAAAGGAGCATTGAAAAAGAAGATCTGGGATTTGTCCTTGTTTATGTCCATCCCCGAGGCTTCATAGAAGCTATTGATGATTGAGAGAAAAGTGAGGGCCTCTTGGACTGTAGGGGAGCCCATCATTAGAGTGTCGTCCACAAATTGGTTGTGTGAGATCGGGGGGTTGATGCCATGCAGGGACAGCCCTTTTAGCGTCTTGCTTGCTACTGCAGCCTGAATGGATCGGCTGAGGCCTTCTGCCAAGATGATGAAGAGGAAAGGAGAAAGGGGGTCCCCCTGCTTGATTCTTCTAGAGGGAGAGAAAGGGCAAGAAGGAACTTCGTTGATAAGGATTGAGAAGAAGGCTGAGGAGGTGAGGTTCAGAATCCAGGCAACCCAGGAGGGGTCGAAACCAAAGGCGAGGAGCAACGCCCGCATATATTCCCAACTTAAATTATCAAAAGCTTTGGATAGGTCCAGTTTTAGGAGCATACCTGGAGTTTGGGTCTTCTGAAGAGAATGAATGACTTCATGGGCGAGGATGACGTTGTCCAGGATTTTTCTACCCTTCACATACCCTGATTGTTCCGGCGAGATGATGAAGGGAAGGAGGGGCTTGAGTCTCCTTGCTATCACCTTGGTTAGGAGCTTGTAGATGACGTTACATAGGCCAATCGATCAGAACTGCTTAGGATGGTTTACACGCTCTTCTTTGGGGATGAGTGTAAGAAAAGTAGCATTGAGGGTCGGGAGGACTTGTCCGGAGAGTCTGGAGTCTTCGATGATCTCCCATACTTCCTCTCTGAGCATTGGCCAGCAATGATGGAAGAAATCGAACGTGAAGCTATCTGGTCCTAGGGATTTTCTCTTGGGGGTGTCCTGGAGAGCCTGATCAACTTTTTTGATCATGGTGGGTCGAAGTAAGACTGTGTTCTATTCCTCCGAGATTAAGGAGGGTATGTGTTGCGTGATCTGTGCTATAGCTTGGGATCTATCTCTTCGGGGATCTGACAAGAGGTTTTGATAATAGGTGACCAGCTCTTCTTCCAGTTCCTCATGAGTGTGCCTGATTTTCCCATTATCTAAGATGAGTTGGGTGATGCGATTAGCATGCCTTCTTTGGATGGTGGACCTATGGAAAAACTTGGTGTTTCGGTTGCCCTCTTTGAGCCATTGGATACGGGATTTTTGCCTCCACAAGATTTCTTCTTGGTCTTTTCTTTCCTCCAACTTTTGTTTGATTGCTTCTTCATGTAGCTTGAGGGGTTCAAATAAACCCGTGTCCCAGATTTGACTTTGAATAGTGTTCATTTGTTATGTTAGTTGTCTTTGGGTCTCAAAGATGTTGCCAAAAGTTTGTTTGTTCCAATTTTTAAATTTTTTTTTGAAGTTCTTGAGTTTCTGTTGAAACCTATACATCTTGGAGCCATTGGACACAACAACCTCCTCCCACCAAACGTGGGCGTTCTGCTGGAAGTCAGGGTGGTTAAGACAGAACTGCTCCAATCTGAAGGGTTTGTGACCTGGAGTTGTCGAGATGTCCAGCTAGAGTTGGATGGGCCAATGATTAGATCCGTGGAAGTCAAGGATTCTGGCTTCCAAAGATGTGCCCTCCAACAAGAGCGATTCCGAAAGGGGGATACCAATCCTTCATTAAGGTTAATTGTCACTAAAAGGTGGATGGACAAGTCCCTTGGTATTGATTTAATGAGGGATTCTCGTATTGTCTTTTATAATTTTTATAATTATTGTGACGAGACACTTGCTCCAGTAGTGAGAAGAAGCATACATAGAGTAGCCACAAGATACATGAGAAGGAGTCTCATGTATACAAATTGAAGAAAGCTTTGTACGGGCTTAAACAGGCACCCAGGGCATGGTATGCCGGAACAAACAATTATTTGATGAGCTTGGGGATGGTTGGCCCTTGATATTGGATGACATGTTTCTTACAGGGGATGAGAATCTCACAGATGGGTGCAATAGGGAACTCACTTCAGAGTTTGAAATGAAGGATTTGGATTAAATGGGATTAGAGGGTGGCAGAGACCAAATGAAATTTTGCTTAGTCAAGGAAAATGTATAGTTGAGATCCTGTAGAGATTTTGGATGATGGACTGCAAGTCCATGGCCACACCTATGGTTACAAATCTGAAGCTCTTGAGGGATTCATCTTTATATTTGGTTGATCCCACGATGCACAGAGAGTTGATCAGATCCTTCATGTGCCTGGTTAACTCCAGGTTGGATATATGCTTTGCAGTACATGGTTGAGACTATACATGTACATTTGGATAGCAACAAATCATGTGTCAAGGTACCTACATAGTACAATTGGATATGGACTTCGATATGTCTCAGATGGAGAAGTGAAGTTGCAATGTTATACAGACTCTGACTGGGCAGGGAGTACAGTGGTCCGGGAAAGCACATCAGGATGTTGCTTCAGTTTGGGATCATGTATGATCTCATGGTTAAGCAGAAGAAAGACGTCAGTATCACTCAGTACAACAGAGGCAAAGTATATTGCAGCCAGTGTTGCAAGCCATGAAGAAGTGTGACTTCAGAAGTTTCTTACAGGGTTATTTGATCTAGAGTTGGAGCCAACTTTGATACATTGTGATAATCAAAGTTGCATAAATATTTAAGAATCTTTCATGACAACTCAAACCATATAGAGATAAAATACCATTACATATGAGACATGGTGCAGAGAGGAGTTGTGTTGTTATGATACATATCCACAGATGAGAAGATAGCAGACATTCTCACCAAGCCTCTGTCTAGAGTGAAGTATGAGTACTTCAGAGACAAGCTTGGTGTGATGCAGAATGTCCAACCTCGTTGAGAGGGAGGTGTGATGTTTCTCCTTCAGCAGGCTTCCCCTTTAGCCAAGGGTTTCCCAGGTCAGTAATGTGAGGTGACTGAGGGAGTAATTTGTAGCCTAGTATAAGTCTTTCCTACGCCATGTGAGGTGGCTAGGTGTGAATAAGACTTGTATCATGGTCTTGGACCATGGCGTAGCCTTGGGGCTATGGTCGTATTCTTTCCCAATGGATGGGTGTGAATAAGACTACTAGGAGAGGAGAAACATTACAGCATAGTCGTGAAGACTGTGGCAGTAGTTGTGTACTACTAGACATCATGGTAGTAGTTGTGTGCTACTAGTTGATTGCTACATAGTCATGAGGACTATGGCAGTAGTTGTGTACTACTAGACAACATGGTAGTAGTTGTGTGTGTTGATATTATGGTAGTTGCAGGAGGTATTAACCTCCACGTGTAACCCTGACAAGAATATAATATTCCGGGAAGCAAGAAGAAACCCTAAAGCATTGGATATAACCCTAGAAGACAAGTTGGCTAAAGAAAGAGCAGTATAAATACAAGATATCAGAGCTCATTTGTTCACACACAGCTCACAACTACAGAAATCTAGTGCGCACTGCAGAAATTTAATAAGTGTGCAAGTCTGAAGAGTAGTTGTAGTCGCAGCTACTGCAACTTGTATTTTTGGATTTAGGCTTGGACTTTCTCTTGGTTATGGTTTGTACTTTCTGCCTTGTGTGCTAGCTCTGCAGAGAGGTATGCTACATTGATTTGCTATTAGGCCTAGGGTTTGCTTCCATAATTATTCTATGTCAAGGTTAAGGTGCTCGGAGGTGGCTTCGGCCTATGGTTGGGTGACAATATTGCTATATTGTTTATGGTTAAACGAGCACACCTACTTTTCTAATAGGTTATGGGCCCACACTATCTTTGGACAGTCTAACCGCTGGAAGATAGATTGGGAGGATTTTTCTCAGTTACAGTTGTAGTTGCAGTCAAAGTTTTTGTTGCAACAATGAAACCCTAACCCTCTTGTTAAGGCACCTTAAGTGAAGAAATTGACCTAATTTCTGGATATCCTAGTGTGCCCTAACCTAGCTCACCTTCTAGTACTCTCAGCAAGCTAAGACATCAAGTTTGAGTTCTTGGTCAAAGTCAAAGGTTGACCAAGTCAAAGTCAAAAGTTGACCAAGTCAAAGAAGTCATGAATTACTCTATGAAGTCAGAAAACAAGTTAGAAGGGGCTTCTAACTTCAGAGCATCGAAGACAAGGATTGATCTCATCCTTTCCAAGAATAAAGTGTTGGATATCCTAAAAGGAAAGATCGTGGAACCACAATTTGAAGAAGGAAAAGAGAAGGAACCTCAGAACGTCGCAGTTATGGATAAGTTCAAGAACAATGAAATCAATGCCATGAGTATCATAGTGGACTCTATAAAAGACCACTTGATACCCTACATCTCTCATCTTGACTCATCTAAGAAGATGTACGATGCCCTAACTAACCTCTTCTCAATCATAAACATTGGACAAGTAATAAGTCTGAAGAATGAGCTTCATGACATGAAAATGAATGATGATGACAACATAACATCATACTTGGTAAGAATCACTTAGTTAAGAGATCAACTACAAGCTATTGAAGAAATTATTTCAGAAAATGAATTGGTAAATATAGTACTCAGTGGCCTTCCCAAGGCATGGGATGCATTTGTCGCAAGCATGAACACAAGAAAGGAGTATCCCACATTTGAAGAACTTTGGACTTGTTGTGCACAAGAAGACTCAAGGATTAGCGTAAAAGAGAAATTCCAAAGGAAAGATGATAATCAAACCTCACAACAAAGTTCAAGAAATTCAGGAATAAGAAGAAGTTTGACTCAAGGAAGAAACCAAATCTAGAAAATGATATGTCAAAAATACAATGCTTCAACTGTGGAATAGATGGTCACTACAAGAATCATTGTCCTTATTTAAATAAAATGAAGGAAACACACGAAGCAACAGTTTCCGAAGAAAAGGAACCCTCAAATAAAGTCAAACAAGTTGAAGCAAGATTTCTTCTTCTAAGTCAAGGTAACAATATTCTTCAAAGTTCTTGTACATACCATGTTTACATAGTTTATGTACATATCATGCATATCTATTTCTTAGAAGATAAGATTTTCAAGTGAAACAATACCTATGGAAGAATAACAAGATAAGGATTGTTATCGCGATGACTACAAGTCAAGCAATACATGTGAAAATATGAAGTATTTAATAATCCTTGGTAACAATTCCTGTGGAAGCTATTATATAAGTAACAACTACCAGATATGTTGAAATCATAATCAAACTTGAAGAGACCCAAAAGAAGTCAAAACAAAAAGAAGTCAACAATCAAGAGGAAATTAGAAAAAGTCTTGTGACACTTTGCAGAAGGAAATAAGGATGCAGACGGAAGCATGGACTCTCTTAGTTGGAGGGAGATGATTACATAATTCAAAAAGAAGAACATGCATTCATGCATGAAGCAAGGAATAGGAGGGAAATAATCCTAAATGATATGATCCATTGAGGATTATGAAGTATATGTCCATGTTCCCATTGAAAGTAGCAGCCATGATAAGCAGCATGTGTTCAGAAGAAGTCTTCTTTGAAAAGAGGCCTTAAAGTATCCTTGATTGTCCATCTACATCCATGATCCCATGATGAAAGGAAGAAGCAGGAATCTTCAGGGCATGGAATCTATAGAATACTCCATGGACCCAAGAAATAAAGAGAAACATGAGGAGGAATATGAAGATTCCAAGAAAGAAAGAAAAGCCAGAACAACCAGATATTATACCGAGAATCACAAAGACTACCAGCTTGGTTTGAACCCACTAGAAGCAATCGAGCAGAAGAAATGGAAGCTATGATAAAGAACAGTGTATGTAAGAAAATGTGAAAAATACTTATGAATGGAAGCATTGCAAGATTCAAAGGTTCTTCCAGAAGGAGGGAGAATACTATGACAACAACTTGTTCCAGTAAACTAGATATACCTCTTGTAGTATCCATGGATTGGAATTTACATGTAAAAGATTGTTCTTCCCAATAAAGCAAGTGAGAAAGAAGCTTATACTAGAAAGAGACCCATTTATGCAAATATAAGAAGACCTTTTATGGACTCAAACAACTTGATGCAGAGTATCTCATATACAGCAGAAGCGTGGTGAAAACTTTCTATGACGGAGATAGTGTATCAGAATAGTTACTCAGAAGTCTGGGATGATGGATTGCTAATACATAGAAAACTCTCTTGATGACAGAAGAAGTGCAACTTGGATATGTTTCAGTTTGAGCCTTTCCACGATATCATGAGCTAGCAAGAAACAAAAGTGTCGAATTTGACCATGATATATTGTAATGATCAGAGCTATATGAAGCCTTCAGAGAAAACCAGTGTTCCATGACAGACCAAAGTATATTGAGATCAAGCATTATATTCTTCGTGATGAAGTCCAGAAAAGAGAAGTGGTGCTCCAATATATCTCCACATAGGAGTAGATAGCAGATATTTTGGTAAAGCCTATGTCCAAGATGAAAAGTTTGCATACTTAAGAAACAAGTTGGGGCTTGTGGAGACGAATTCCTTATTGAAGAAGGAAGAGATTGCTCCCAGGTTGGGAGGGAGCACTGATATGTTATTGATTTATGGACAGTCATTTTTCAGTTTGAAAAATGGTCCAGGATGAGCAATTCCTTTCCAGTTTGGAAATTGGTTTGAGATTTATGACGGACATGGATTTTCTAGTTCGTAAAATGGTCCAGATCGGATAGTCATTTTTGTAATGAAAATGGTCTGATAGATTGTTGATGTACCATAGACAACGGTTCCTCTTGTGGCCAATGTGGGGGAATAGTCTAGGACAGTCATTCTTCTTGGCAATCACTCTAAGCAGTGGTCAAGTAGAATGGTCTGCCTCGTCGGACAGTCATTCTTTCGAAGTTCACAGTTGTGAGCAGTTTCGAAGAATGGTCCATTTTGGAGGTTGGTGCAGGACAGTCAGTTCCATTAGGAAATGGTCTAGACAGTCATTCCCTAGGGCAGACTCATTATATCTAGGTTGCACTATGATTAGTGCTGAAGGAATGGCCCAGTTAGGTGAATGGTCCAGGTTCAGCAATCAGGGACATGCATTCCCTAGGGAAGACTCATTCTCTCTAGGTTGCACTATGATTAGTGTCAGAGGAATGGCCCAGTTAGGTGAATGGTACAAGCTCATAAATTAGGGACAATTATTCTTCTATGCTTTGGAAGAATAGTCTAGATAGCCCATGACTGATGTTTTACCTTCTGAGGGCAGATGATCTTCCAGATCTCACAGATGTGAGTGGAAGAATGGCCCAGATGACTCAATTTGTATCATGACATTGTTATACAGGTTGATATCGGATGATATGATCACTGCGGAGACTGTATGTCTCTGGAGAGTAGTTGTATGCCACTGTGTTGGATGTGTTCCAATGTTTGTGACTATGTGTCACTTATCAAGTAGTCGTGCGCTACTTGGTGTGGTTGTGTACCACTAGATAGTAGTTGTGTAATACTATGGATAGACATAGTTGTGTTCTATTGAATAGCATTGTTCTGATTTCCATGAAGACTATCAATAGTGTTGAAAATGATTACCAGCTAGATGAATAGTTATTGTATGGTCTAGGATAGTTATTCTTCTGGGACGTATGTTCGGATTAGAAGAATAGTCCTTGTATCCCATGGCGTGGCTTCCAACATCTGTTGGAACAATTATTCTTCTAAGACATATGTCTGAATTAGAAGAATGGTTCTTGTATCACTCTGAGGACTCGGTGACTTATTCAACATCATTACTCAGATGGAGTATGGCTTAAAGAGATGATGCAGTTGATGTTGTCAAATGATATTGATAGTGATGATGGTGCTCGTGATTTAATCATGAGATAGTATGAGTGACTATGATGATGCTACCGGTTGAATGGTATGTTTGTGCTCAATACCATTTCCTTCAATACCTCCCTAGCTAGGAGGGAGTGTTGATATTGTGGTAGTTGCGAGAGGTATTAACCTCCACGTGTAACCCTGACAAGAATAGAATATTTCGGGAAGCAAGAAGAAACCCTAAAGCATTGGATATAACCCTAGAAGACAAGTCGACTAAAGAAAATAATTTAATATTGAGTCTTTAGCCTCCATAAAGAGAAGTCGGCCCAGACAGCTAAGAAAGAGCAGTATAAATACAGGATGCCAAAGCTCATTTGTACACAAACAGCTCACAACTGCAGAAATCTAGTGCACACTACAGAAATTTAATAAGTGCGCAAGTCTGGAGAGTAGTTGCAGTTGCAGCTACTGCAACTTGTATTTTCAGTTTTAGGCTTGGACTTTCTACCTTGTGCGCTAGCTCTGTAGAGAGGTACGCTACATTGATTGGCTACTAGGCCTAGGGTTTGCTTCTAGAATTATTCTCTATCAAGGTTAAGGTGCTCGGGGGTGGCTTCGCCCTATGGTTGGGTGACAATATTGCTATATTGTCTATGATTAAACGAGCACACCTACTTTTCTAACAGTGTGCTACTAGTTGATTGCTACATAGTCGTGAGGACTATGGCGGTAGTTGTGTAATACTAGACAAAATGGTAGTAGTTTTGTGCTACATAGTCGTGAGGACTATGTCAGTAGTTGTGTACTATTGGACAACATGGTAGTAGTTGTGTGTTGATTGTTACATAGTCATGGAGACTATGACGATAGTTGTGTACTACTAGACAACATGGTAGTAGTTGTGTGTTATGAGTTGATTGCTACATAGTCGTGGAGACTATGGCAGTAGTTTTGTACTACTCGAGTGCATGGTAGTAGTTTTGTGCTACTAGTTGATTGCAACATAGTCGTAGAGACTATGACAAAATATTTGAGCTATCAATGGCATGGTGGTAGCCTGGGGCTACCAATTGATTGTAGGCTAGTCATTTGACTACAAGAAGAAAACATATTGGAAAAATACATCCCTAGCTAAGAGGGAGTGTTGATGTTTTGGTATTTGCGGGAGGTATTCCCTCCTGGACAACTTTTCTTACAGAAGAAGAAGATTCTAGAAGTCAAAGGAAGACCATTGAACAGTTAAAGTGAAATAAAGACCATAGAAGATAAGTCAACCCATGGGAAATAATTAAAGTGGAAATATAATTTCCAAGAATAGAAGTCAACCCACATAAATAATAAAGTAAATGTGAAGAACCAGAATAAGAATTTGGCCGCAGACAGGCGCCCAGATTAGTATAAATACAAGGTTATATCATTTCATTTGTACAAACACACAATTCTCCTTCTGCATTGCACACTAGGCAGTTGCAGGAGTTTCACTATTTCTAGTTTTTGGTTCTCTTGGAGAGTGCACCCTACTTGGGGAAGAATATTCTTGGTGGCTCTTGGTTGTTTCTCTTGTGCACTACCTTTAGAAGAGTTACGCTAAGGTTGTGTGGTGCTGCCTAGTTGCTTCATGCCAATTGCAGTTGCAGTCGCAGTTCCAGTTGTTGTTCTAGTTGCAGTTACCAATTACTAGTTGTACCAATTTCGTGGTGCACTATCTTGCTCTAGTGATGCGCCTATCTTGTGCCAGTTCTGTGGTGACTCAATTGTCTACCCTCGCTAGGGTTTGACAAGACGAAGAGATAAGTATTTGTTATCAGGGTTTCTTCATTGTTGGTTTGCTCTTGTGAATAGAGATTGTTCACGGTTGTATTGGATGAAATATTAGAAAGATTCTCTCTAAGAAAAGTTGGTTGGGTTTTTCCCCGAGTTTGGGGTTTTCCTAGGATAAATCTTTGTGTCTTCTTGTGATTGTTTTTTTGTTGCTTATATATTTCAGTATATGGTTATTGAATGTTAAAATAAGATAAAAATGCTATGGTAAATCTAATGTTAACAAAACTAATGACAATCTAACAAGGACTTCACTGAGGATGACCAACTTTGAATATTTTGAATCCTAGTTGTTAAAAAACCTTACTAGCATAAACAAGGGTTGCATGGCAATACAGTCCCTGCCAAGTTAGTTGGGAAATACATGTTGAACAATGAAACTTAATATAACTAAATGAACAAGTAATGAATATTTTTTGTCAAAAGATAATAATTGAGGGTTGTTTGTTATTCAAAATGTATAATGAACCGTAAGGTTAATGGAACTATAATATCCATAAATATAATATAAATATAATAATAAATAATATATTAGATATTAAATATAATAATAAATAATATAGTAGATAATAAATATAATATAAATATAATAATAAATAATATAGTAGATAATAAATATAATATAAATATAATAATAAATAATATAGTAGATAATATTATATAGTAGATATATAAATATAATATTGCATAGTAATAAATACATAGTACATTTTTTTATATTTAGATGTGGTGATTGGTGAAATTCATTGATTATGTAATTAATTCTACATATTGAAAGACGTGAAGGGAGCAATAACACTCCAATTCTATCAACTAATTAGAAATGAGAAACACAAATATTTGTATTATATCCAAAAATATATATTTGTTTTCCTATGTTAAACATTACATTGCATACACAAATTTATGGCAAAAGGCAATTAATGTCACATCAAAAGAAAACCCATTGCTATAGTCCCATGGCAAGGACTAATAAGGAAGGGACGATTGTGGGAGATTGCTCCCATGTCAACAATAGAGGTGATATAGAGGTACATCAATTAGTGATGACATTGTAGAAAGTGAGATGGACAAAAGGAAGGACACCTCACATTGTCATGTGCTAACAAATGGAGAAACCTAGTGATATTGTTGCATACCCTATTGAGCAATAATGATGGGCATATAAAAGGAAAGGGTAATCATACCGAGGAATGACGTTAGTTGGTGGGGGAATCAACTCATTCTTGTGAGACAAATTTGCTTGAGACATCTTGTCAAGGGTTGGAAGTGGGTAAGGGGAGTTCATCCAAGAGGTAATACATTGAGCGTATAATCTATAAGATTTGGCTCATTGTGGCACAAAGATCCAATTTCAAGCATTACCATCCCATAAAGCTAGGTTGTAAGGCACTATGTTCTTTCCATGGAAGGAAAAGGTGGAAGGCGATCTATTCAAAGCTTAGAAGTACCATGTCATACATCTTTAGATCTTTAGATGAAGTCAAAAATAGATTCTTCTGAAGCCTATAGACACCAAGTTATCTACGATACCAAGTGTGACCTTGAAGAAACACAAAACACCTTTCTTCTATGACAACAATGTTGAATTCCAAGAGAAAAGGTTGAAGACATTCTAGGAACAAGGTTAACCATAGACTCATTAAGTCTTTATAAGTAGGAAGACTCTAATGTGTTCCATTAGGGGGAATTCCAACAATCTTAAGACTATGTATTAGATGGTCTCTTGAATTGTTTGCTACAGACAGAGAGGAATTGATGGCTTAGTGACTCGATTTTCCCAACGCTCATACCTAGTGCATCTTGAATCCCTTAAATTGGAATGTTGGTGGGTAATTTATATTGGGCTTATAAATTACCAGCACAAATTTGTTAAGTGGGTTGATCACTAGAGAGTAATCATTGTGGAAACCAACTCCTATAGCCAAGTATAAATTTACAAGATCATTGGCTTAATTAGTCTGCTAAACACTTGGAAGGAAGACGTTTTTAGGTAAATCCTCTCCTTTTTCCTTTGTTAGTTTGGTAAGTTTTTAATTATTTGTTTTGTCTATCCATTAGGACCCCCACAAAGGGCAGTGAATACTTTATCACGCTATAATTGATTTTGTTAATGAAGGTACTCCTTTTCGAATCCCTTCTTGTAGGGTCTTGCTTCATTTTCCTCTTGATTAGATAGGAGACTATTGAGTCATTGGCCCTAGTTTCCTCATCCTAATCCATAGATAAAATAGACCAATTTTGAAGAGGGGTTTTCTTCTAGACCCCATAAGCCCCTTTATATTCACCTTACTCCATTGCCCTTATTAGATTTGGCACTAACCTCTATTTCCTCCCATTATCTCTTTTATATCCTAAAAATACCCCAAAAACATTGTTTTACTAAAGCTACTCTCACATCATCTTATGCCTCGTTGCTTAGCTTTAATAATTTTACTAGGAATACCCCTTGAGCCGGAGGGCAGCCAACCTAGAGTGAAAAAGATAGGTTACTTAGATAACAATGGTGACCGTCCTACTAGTTCCCTCTTGGGTTATGCTTTGCCTTGTGGATTAGAGCTTTTATCATCAAATACAAGTTGGGAGGTAACAATATCCATAGGAAGCATTTCAACCAACCGAAAAAAGTAGAGAAAATAATCTGATGTATGTGAGTGGTTATTTATGGCAGCTTACAGATTGCAAAATGTTGGCTATGATAGTATTTATGTACAAAAGATGTAAACAATGAGTTTGCAAATCAGAACAAGTACAAGTAATGTGTCCCAAAAAAGATTACTAACTATCTACAGAGGATGTCTCAAAATAGATTACTGCTCTCAACAGAGGAGTCAGACAGACAATTCTGATGAGAAAGCAAAACCAACTTGCACCACCACAGTTTGCCTCAAAGAAGCTCACGTCTTCGGTATTTACAGGCTGTTATCTCACATTCGCTTATTTTTAAAGACTGATGGATGTTCTGTAAAGCTTGAAGAGTTGTTCCTGCGCCAGTCAACCCCTTCTAAGTAAGGTAATGTCATGGAACAATGCCAACGAACGTTTCTATCTAACCAGTGTATCAAATAAAGAATAGAATCAGCCAAACCTAAAGTGTGAACTGCGACAGTGGACACTGCAGAAAGCAACAGGACAAGTTATTGTCTACATGCATCTTAATACTGGAGGAGTTTCCAGGGAAATTCAATTTAACCTTGCAGCCATCAACCATAGGAGTAGAATTGCGTTAAGCAATGGCTTAGAATGCCCTGTTCTTATTTTTCCATATTTAGGGGAATGGGTGCATTCATTGGATCGCCGTCCCTCTTTGGATTTTCATCTTGAACTACCACTTTATGTGCATCCTCTGATTCTGATGCTGGAGAAATCGCAATATGAGTTTCTGCAGTAAGTAAGTTAGACAAAGGAAATGACGACCCTTCTGGCACAAGGGACAAACCCTGTGGAGGAAGAGAGTTTGCAACAGAATAATGCATAGGACTCAAAACTGGCGACACTGAAGCTTGAGCATCCAAAGGTAACATGCCAGATTTGACCCGAGAGGGTGAATTCACTGCTGGAGATAACACGGCTGGTGATCCTGGTTCATGACCCAAGGGAACCAATCTGGGTGAATTACCTCTCGGGTTTTGTCTAGAATAAAGTTTATCATCCCAGACCTCATAGAAATTTCCGGTGCGAACCTCTTGACAGAGAGAACAAACACCGCAGAAAAGCCACTGCACTAAATCTGTCACATTAGGCTGCCTGAAACACCAGCCATTCCCAGGTAGGCCAAACCTCTTCCGCATCTGAATCCTCCAAAACCCACCGTAAAGAAGCCCAAGCAGGCAAAGAATTATCCCAGTGATACCAAGAGCTTCCCTAATATTCTCATTATCAATATTGACAGCAGCCAAGGTGAAGATCCAACAAGGGGCCGTGCACAACAAAATGAAGGTCATTATGTGCACATACATGTTCCCGAAACCTAATCTATCCATGTTCCACCCAAAAACGTAGAACCCACAGAATGTTGAAAAAAATGCAACAGAAGGATCACTCCAGCAGTCGAACAGACCTCCCTGCCATTCCGGTTTAGGTTCCATTCTTTTACTACCTCTTAAAATAAGAGAGTATTTCTTCTCAAGCCGCGCGTATGTAGATTTATTTTTAACAGAGTTATCGTCTGTCCCAGTAAGATCTGCATCGGTGATACTTATATCCCTAGTCTCCAAATCACTTTCAGGTTCGTAATCTTTTTCCAGAGGACTGAGGATAAGATAGAGACCAGCTGCAGCAGGGGCACCTACTGCAACAGCATCGCACAAACCCACTCCGATAGCCGGACGCTCTGATCTCTTATAGCCCCAATTGAGACCACAGAGTGCATACTGCCCAAAACAACTCACTTGCAGAAGTAACACGACTACCATCATGTGTGCCCACTCATGAGGTTTGTAACTCCCATTTTTGCAGTAGACCTTTCTAAGATGGACAATGTCCTCTGGTTTCCATCTATAAAGAAGTGAAAGATGATAACAACGCTGTGGGTGTTGATAAATGCACATCATGGTAAAGAGAGCATTTAGAATTTGATTATTGACCTCAAACCAGGCATCCCTTTGACTCTTTTTAGGCAGAGCCCTATTAAGAAGGCCAACCATAACCAAAAAAAGAATAGCTCCAGATACTGTCACAGCAATTCCCCATATGAACAATGCCAAATTCTTTGGACTTCGCAGCCATTCTTTCCCTGCCTCTTTCAAAAACAACCACCTAATTTCCCCAACAAAAGGCACTTTAACGCCATCCTTGAGGCCATGGAGAGGCTCCGGTGCCGGAGTTGGCGTAGATCGCGATATCCCATCTCTTTCATTGGCTATCCTTTGAAATGTTGCAGAAGGCGAAACAAGAAGAATCGGCGAGCCTAGCTTCGGAAAGCCTGGTCTTCTGGGAGGGCTAATGAAGGATTTAAAAAATGATCTCTTAGGCTTCTTCGGTGCTTGTGCTTTATTCTCTACACCTCCTAACTGTCCACTGCTTTCTAAGAGTCCATTTTGAGAAGACATACCGGAAAATGATCCAATTGTCTGTTTGTTTAAACTGGGAGATATTTCGGAGAAGGATCTGTAATCCTCTATCTGGATCTGATCACTTCCTTCATTTTGGGCATTCTCCATGATCAACTTATTGAAAGAAAAATTGCCGGCACTGTAATTTTTCTGTAAAATACAAGGCTAAATTCCCTATTTCTATACTTATGAACCCAACAAGACAATGTCAAAGAGACATGCCTGCCATTATTTATCGAATTTTATAAACTAGGAATTCCTAAAAAGAATATATCAATCACACATAGTTGTTATCTTCTTCTGGTGCTCTGCAAGCCAAAAGCCTATCAAAACTTCCTAGCCCAATATCAAATATCAAGCATGCCTGATTATTATGAAAGTGGAACCTTTTGCAGGAAATAAAAGCCCTATCCAGACTTGGGGAGCCCACTAAAATTACCAGGTAAGCATGGCTGCCATTCAGTTCTGCTGCTCTTCAGACCCAAACTCTATTACGAACTCAAAAACAAAAAATATTAGGCAGTTTATTCAATTCTGGGCACAGAAAGATGTTGCAACATTACAAAAAAAAGCAATTTTCTAGCATGTGTAAAGGAACTTATCTCTGAAAGAAGCCTTAGATTACTAATCCTTCTTTAGCATCATCCATCCATCCACAAACACTAAACACCCAGCCACAGAGCATTGAATGCTTTTAGGCTTGGGTTGACCCACACCCAGCATCCATTCACAAACACTAAACACCTGGCCACAGAGCATTAAATGCTTGCCTCATTTACAAACAAGTTAAGCTGTTTGATCAATAAAATAAAACAAGGATTAAGTCACAAACATTTTCAATTTGTTTTTTATACTGTTTTAATATATAAGCGTTGCTTCATTTACAAACAAGTTAACCTGTTTGATCTTTTCCAAATGATTGCTTGGTGAGATATCAATAAAACAAAACCTGTTTGATCTTTTCCAAATGATTGCTTAGTGAGATATCAATAAAACAAAACAAGGATTAAATCACAAACCTGATTTGGTTGAAAACAGAATAATAATAATAATAAAATAGTATTATAACAGAACATTTCTAAGTGCCCCGAAAGGTGAACAATAAGCACCCGGCCACAATGAAAATCAAAACCAGAGTCCAGAAAGGGATCCTCAACAATCAAAATCAAAATGTTGGGAGCATATAAACTAATACAGACAGAGACAAAGGAACAAAACCTGGAGACCAGGATGTGCCTGGTCAATGATAGAATTGAACCCAACATCGAACACTTGACCGCGCCAATAGGAACCCATCTCCCACAACAAGCAACCGTTGTCACCAAAGAGTAGTCCCACAGAACATAGCGACGTTAGATGAAACCTCCAGAACAAAGAATGTGGATCATGCCCAACTCACCTCAGTTAAGAAACCCCCTTCGCATGAAATAAACTGAATGCACGCATTAAGTTCGAGCGGCTTGGAAAGAGAAATCCACCTGAGCACGCCGCCACCCAGGCCTCTTCCTTGCCACTTGTCCCATAGCATTAATTCAAGCATGGCAATCATGGTATGGGGAGCGACATTTTAGACCTAAACATTCCACAGTTGATCATTGCATAACTTTAAGGCACATCATTGAAAAAGCTTGGGAAGAAAAGGAAGAAGTTTTTTGTTGCTTTGTTGATTTCAGAAAAGCC
>JZKD02S1675972.1:130382-151846 GCA_000966675.3 Picea glauca
AGAGATGGAACAGACCAAATTATTGCCGATGAGATTGTTCCAGACCTCGGATCGTTTAATAATAGCCTTGGTCACCAACATAGAATCACCAAGAATAAGGAGCTTGGAAATCCCCTTTCCTTCGCTTTTTTTATTCCTTCCCATAGCACATAGGCCTCCACAATGTTGTTAGGGACCTTGCCCAATCCCCATGCATAGGAAACAATTGGACTTCCTCCGTGATCAACGACACTCTCACCCACACCTGCCTCCCCTGGTGGCAACACTTACATATTTTTTTCCACGAGAGCTGGTGGATTTTTATTCATTAAAAGGTGCGGCCTAGCCTTGTTAGGATCTGATCCTAACCCCTTTTCGTGGGTCATTAGTTAGTATGATATATTTTCTATGTAATAAAGGCAAACATTAGTTAATAAGGCCTATTAAATAAAGGAGAATAAGTCAATGTAAGAAGACCTAATAGAAGCTTCCGCTTCTTGAAATATCTTCCTCTAGAAGTTTTCTTAGAAGATAGAATTAGTATAAATAAGAGTAGGAGGTATTGGATAACAAATCTTGGGAATTATTATAATTGAGCGTTGCTCTGCTGGAGGTTGCCTCCTCGAAGAGGCAAGTGAACATTGTTTCCAATCAATAAAGGTATTATTTTGGTGTTGTGGTTTCAACTATTGTGTTTTTTCGCTATTATTCTCTGCAGTATTTATGTTTTGGCTATTATAATAGATATGGTACCTTACAAGTGGTATCAAAGCACTTTCCTTGGGAGAAATTTGTGGGTTATTTTTTTCAGAGTAGAGACGTATTTCGGCATCTTAAAGCTACAGAGATCTGTTGTTCAATGCACAAATCCGCGGTCGGGGAAGCATACATGCAGGAACTACAAGTGGTATTTAAGCGCACATTGTTGGCCACCCTTGTAACCCATGTTGGTACCCCTTCGAGTGGTAGCGCATCAAACAAAACATGTATACGGATCGGCCTAGATATCCTGAAGCCCTCTATAGATAAACCAATCGATCGCCTGACTATTATAGTGCCACTGAGAACAACACTCGAGAAGATACTCTCTCGTACCTGGGTAGTCGGGTAGTACGACTAAGGGCACGGTCTAGCCTCCTTAGTTGGTGCCCTGAGATATTGGACCGAATACTACTATTGAACCCCGCACATATATCAGAGAGCTATAGCACAGGGCAAACCCTTGTTTGTAGAAACCCTGAATACCCTAACCCTTGGGACGGAAACAGAAACAGAACAAACAATATCTATTGTCGTGCAACTTTACCTCCTGCATTATGGTTGCGAAATTACTACACATTTTTTCCTATTAAGAATTTGGGCCTTTCAACAGTGCAATATTCTTTAGATTGAAGTATAACTTCGCAGGAGTAAAAATAAATAAAAAATTTGGGGCCGCTTGCACACTTATTTGAGACCTATCCCATTAGATTCATCAATTCATCCCGGTCGCAGTGGTACCTATCATTTTTAAACCTATTTTTTTGTGGCCCAACCCCTTTCCCGCACCCTATTTGAGACCTATCCCATTGGATTCCTCTCTTCATCCTAATTGCAGTGGTACCTATCATTTTTAACCATATTTTTTTGTGGCTCAACCCCTTTCCCGCCTCCCTATTGGCCCCCTATCCCAACAGCCTCCTTATCCTAGGTTTTACTCTCTCCCTAAGTTTTCCCCGTGTCCCCTGCTCAAACCCGTGCTCAGACCATCGAAGACTTGGACAGTCGGGTCACCTCACTGAACACGACCGTGACCTCCCTCCGCCAAGAATTCTAAGAGTCCCTCGAGGACAAGTTCAACACATTGGTGCAACTCATCAAGGGGAAGCACCCTAGGTCCCACTCTAACGATCTTCACTCCTCCCATTCTAAGCATCCTCATTCTTCCCACTCTCATTGGGCTCCTCCACATTCCTGGAATAAGGTGCCCAAAGTTGAAATGCATAAATTTGATGGCTCTGACCTGATAGGATGGGTTTCGCAAATGGAACACTACTTCTCCCTCCATGATATTAGGGATGATGAGACCAAACTCCATGTGGGGGTTATGTACTTGGATCAAGAAAGATGGCAATGGTGGCAATGGTATAAGAAATGTTATCCAGGCTTACCCACTTGGACCATGTTCACCGAAGCGGTTTTTGCCCGTTTTGATAGGGAATCCCATTTTTTGGGCCAACTCACCAAGCTCAAACAAACAGGATCTGTGGCCAACTTCATCATAGCATTTGAACAGTTGGCCATCCGCATTGAGGGCTTATCGGATGAGTTCTATCTTGAATGTTTTATCAGTGGCTTAAAGGATGCCATTAAGGCTCATGTTTGCATGCATCATCCAGTCACTTGATTGTAGGCATGCCAATTAGCCAGGGAAGCAGAGACCATTATTCAACCCTAAACCCTGTGCACTGCAGTTCCCAATCGTCCTTGTCTAGGGGCTACCTCAGCTCCGACACAAACATTGAAAGTCCAAAAGGTATCTCCAACATAAATGGTGGAACGTCGCAAGAAAGGACTTTACTATTACTGTGATGACAAGTATTCGTTGGGCCATAAATGTCGTGAACAAAAGTTCTTCCAGATTGATACATCAGCTTCCACTTCCTCTGAAGACATCCCATTGGATGAGGCTTCTAACCAAAAGGACACCCAACCAAGTGTCCACCTCGAAGATTCAGTTGCAACCCTTGTGGAACCAGTGAAACCTGTCATATTTCTTCATGCCCTCTCGAGTATTTCAACCCCACAAACATTGAAGATCAAGGGCTACATCAAACATAGGCCGATCATGGTGTTGATTCACAGTGGTAGCACCCATAATTTTATTCACCACAGGTTCGATGAGGAGCTCCATTGCTTTGTCCACCCAGTTTCTAATTTTCAAATCCTCATAGCTAATGGTGGTACGATGAAGTGTGGGGGTCGTTGTGAGAATGTCAAACTCCAAATGGGTGATTATCATCTGAAAACTCACATGTTCTCTATTGTCATGGGTGGTTGTGATATTGTATTGGGTGTGGAATGGCTTCGCACCCTGGGACCGATTACAATGGACTACCAAGATTTATATATGAGCTTCACCCAAGAGGCTCACCCCTATACCCTCCGAGGCCCCCAACCTGACTCCCCTGAAATCATCAGCTCTCACGGGATGGAAAAATTGTTGAAGAAAGGCCACCATGGTGTGACTGTTCAATTTAATGCCATCCAGGTCACCGATCAGGTCTCTCCTGAAGTCCCTCCTAGCCTGCAACTAATCTTGGAAAAGTACCCTAGGGTCTTTGAGGTTCCAACAGACTTACCTCCCTCTAGGGGTGAGCATCATCATAGCATCCCTCTCCTTCTGGGCATTCAACCCCCCAATGTACGCCCCTACAGGTATCCATTTGCTCAAAAAAATGAAATAGAAAAAATAGTACATGAATTATTGGAGGCGAGGGTAATTCGCCCAAGTACCAGCCCATATTCATCTCCAGTGGTGATGGTCTTAAAGAAAGAAGGTGCTTGGTGCATCTGTCCAGATTTTCGTGCCCTAAATAAACGGACCATCAAGGATAAGTTCCCCATTCTTGTCATTGATGATCTATTGGATGAACTCTAGGGTGCATGTTTCTTCACAAAATTAGACCTTCACTCAAGTTATCACTAGATTCGGATGAAGGAGGTCGATATTCCGGAGACTGCTTTCAAAACTCATGAAGGACATTATGAATTCTTGGTCCGGCCTTTTGGCCTTTGCAATGCCCCATCCACCTTCCAAAGTCTCATGAATAAAATATTGAAACCTTACCTTCAGAAGTTTGTCATGGTTTTCTTTGATGACATCCTCATTTACAGTTGCACTTGGGATGCCCACCTTTTCCATGTGGAGAAAGTCCTTCTCTTGCTACAGGAAAACCAATTGTTTTTGAAAAATACCAAATGTTCCTTTGGGGCCAACGAAGTGGAATACTTGGGACACATTGTGGGTCAAGATGGGGTAAGAGTGGACCCCAAAAAGATACAAGCTATGCAAAATTGGCCGCTGCCCATGACCTTAAAGCGCCTCTGGGGTTTCCTTAGTCTCACGGGATATTACAAGGAGTGTGTACACCATTATGGAAAAATTGCTAAGCCCTTGACCGACCTTCTTAAGAAGAATGTATTTCATTGGACACTTGTCGATGAGCAAGCCTTCACAGATTTAAAGCGGGCCATGTGCACTACTTCAGTCTTAGCAGCTCTTGAATTCAACAATACTTTTGTGGTAGAATCAGAGGCTTCTGGCGCTGTTATTGGCGCAATGCTCACACAAGATGGTCGACCTTTGGCCTTTACTAGCCAAGCATTGAGTGGTCGTAATTTGGGCAGATCTACGTATGAAAAATGAATGATGGCCATTCTCCATGCGGTACACATGTGGCGGCCATATCTTTTGGGACATCGTTTTCAGATCAAAACAGATCACCATAGTCTAAAGTATTTTTTAGAGCAGCAGTTATCCTCCCCAGAACAAAACAAGTGGCTCACCAAAATGTTGGGTTATGATTATGAAATCATATATAAAAAGGGCAAAGACAATATAGTAGTGGATTCCTTTTCATGACAACATGAGGAGGATGGCTCCCTCTTTGCCTTATCCTTACATGTTCTGGATTGGATTGAGGAAGTACAACAAGAGTGGCTAACACACCCGACTATGTCCAGGCTAATTCATCAAATTCAGGAGGAACCTAATCCTCTCCTCGGCTACACTTGGCAAGACAATATTCTCATGTATAAGGATCGCCTGGTTTTGTCGCCATCTTCATCCCTCAAGTCGAGGATCTTAAATGAGTTGCACTCATCTTCTATTGTGGGCCACTCTAGCTTCCAAAATACCTATGCCCGTGCCCATCGTTCTTTTTTCTGGGAAGGCATGAAGAAGGACATCCTTCTCTTTGTCATTGAATGTGAGGTGTGCCAACGCAATAAAGGTGAAACCATCAAGTCTCCAGGAGCTCTGCAATCCCTACCCATTCCAACTTCTATGTGGATGGACATCTCCATGGACTTTATCATGGGCCTCCCCAAAGCTGGGAACAAGTCAGTCATCATGGTGGTGGTTGATTGTCTCTCCAAGTATGCTCATTTTTGTGCATTGCCCCACCCTTTCACACCGACACTGGTAGCGCAAATTTTCCTTGATCAAATTTTCAAGTTGCATGCCATGCCCACCTCTATTGTGTCTGATCGTGACTCGACTTTCACCAGCGCATTTTGGCAAGAGTGGTTTAAATTGTAGGGCACCCAACTGAACATGAGCACCACCTATCACCCCTAGTCTGACAGCCAAACGTAAGTGGTCAACAAATGTTTGGAAACCTACTTGTGATGTTCTGCCTCTGACAAACAACACCAGTTGGGTGCAATGGCTTCCCTTGGTAAAATGGTGGTAGAATACTTTATATCATACGACCACTAAAATGACCCCATATGAAGCAGTGTATGGCCAACGACCACCTACAGTAACTACATATCTTCCAGACACATCAAAGGTCCAATCTATTGATAAAATGTTGCAAGGTAGAACAGCCACCCTTGTGGCTCTGAAGGATAACCTCCACGTGGCTCAAAATCGCATGAAGCAACAGGTGGACCAACATCGTTCAGAACGGGTTTTTCAAGAAGGTTATCAGGTCTTTCTCAGACTCCAACCTTACAAACAAACATCTCTCAAAGCCCAGGGACATCACAAGTTGGCACCCAAGTTTTATGGCCCCTATCATATCATCAAGCGTATTGGTTTAGTGGCCTACAAATTGACTCTTCCAGCTACTTCCAAAATCCATCTAGTGTTCCATGTTTCTTGTTTAAAGAAAGTGGTGGGACAAAATTGCAAGGTCCAAACCATCCTTCCTGAATTAGATGAAGAAGGCTCCCTTTGGCTCCAACCAGAAGTCATCCTCAATGCATGTGAACATCAGTTGCCTGGTACAACTATCAAGGAAGTGTTGATCAAGCAGAAGGACACATCACCATAGGATGTGACTTGGGAACCATCAGCCATACTCCGACAATTTTCGCATCTTCAGCCTTGAGGACAAGGCCGCTTTTGAAGGGGGAGGGCATGTTAGGATCCGATCCTAACCCCTCTTCGTGGGTCATTAGTTAGTATGATATATTTTCTATGTAATAAAGACCGACATTAGTTAATAAGGCCTATTAAATAAAGGAGAATAAGTCAATGTAAGAAGACCTAATAGAAGCTTCCTCTTCTAGAAAGATCTTTCTCTAGAAGTTTCTTTAGAAGATAGAATTAGTATAAATAAGAGTAGGAGGTATTGGATAGTTAGTCTTGAGAATTATTGTAATAGAGTGTCTCTCTGCTGGAGGTTGCCCCCTCGAAGAGGCAAGTGAACATTGTTTCCTATCAATAAAAGTATTATTTTGTTGTTGTGATTTCATCTATTGTGTTGTTTCGTTGTTATTCTCTACAATATTTTTGTTTTAACTATATTATAATAGAGCTGGTACCTTACAAGACCGCAAGGTACAAAAAGGAACAACCAGAGAAGAAAACAAAAATCTAGTTTATCCACCACAACATTCAGCCACCTACCTATAACATAGTTATTGTTTCTCCAAAGCCTAAGATTACTGCATTTTGTAACAATGTAAATTCGATAGAAAATACCGCTAATACATCAAACAAAACATAACATAACTATTATGTAGGAGTTCTATCATTTGGAACCTCATCTTCATTTTCCGAAGTCGCAGTCGGGGCATTCAGATCCAAGATTGAAGGCGCATCCCTCTTGGACGAGATATCCATGGTCGACCCTGAACTAGAATTTGACGGAGAAGACCGACGCTGAATTTCCTTCAATTGAGTCCTCAACGCTACCACTTCATCTTGGAGCTGACCCGCCAACTCACAGTGTTGCACACAGGTGTCCATTACAAATGATATTGTTGAATTGAGTGCATTTACCGATATAATCATCCTGTGGTGTTCAAGCATCTCCTCGGCCTCCATTGACCCTTCCTGTTGTTTGCGGCATGCACCATTATCCATGTCTTCCAGCTTGTCAGGACCACCGATTTCTCCCACATCTAGAATCCACTAGAGGCCATTGATTTCTCCCACATCTAGAATCTTGAACCCTTCCTAGTATGCAAGAAGAGCGGCAATCCCACCGAGCTCGGGGGAAGCAATGACAGATCCGAGAATGAAATTACCCAAACGAATGCAAAGAGATAGGATGAAAAGCGACAATCCAATGTCATATCCAAGACATGCTTGACTATCATCTGACTATCCATCATCTCACATATAGATTGATTAATGACCTGCCAACCATGCCAAATCTTACCGGACGTGATTCACTTATCCTTGTTGAACATCCAAGGTATGCAACCATTAATTTCCCATCCGGGCACCCAAGCGAGCTGACGAAATCCAAACAATCCTCCTCGTTGTACTATACCTTACCACATCTTCATCTTTTGGTCATGATGTAGAACCTTCCAGTCAAGTGACATCTCCCTCAAGTGAGGATCGATGATCCTTTTCCACCGTACCTCTGCCATCCATTGCATCCAGAACCCACGAGCCAGACTTCTGCTCAAACTCCACGACTTCATCAGTTGACGAAAACCACAGGAGGCCAGGACAAGACAACCCATACTCACTAGCACAGTCACAAATTAAATTTGTGGTTGGTGAACGCGCAAAGGACGGCTTGTAAAAAGACTGTTTGCAAAACTTGAATCATCGGGAAAGAGAAACGGGAAGGCAGTTTGTCCAGAAAGCGGTTGGTGAAGGCCAAAAGTTTAGGTTGGTATAGAAAATGAAACCCTAATCACTCATAGTGGCAATCAGCGAGCCACCATAGTAAATTTTAAATATGATTAAGTAAAAGTAAAAAAATAAACATGTAAACTGATGTCTTTATAATATTCATAATAGTGAGGAAGTTAGTGGTTGAAATCACAACCATTGATTTATTGGAACTACTAAGAATATTTTATCAATATTTAATCTTGTCCATGCAAAACTGTTTAAACACTAAAAAACTATTAAATGTGCCCATGATCAATAGATGTACTCTTTTTGGCGTAAATATAACCACGAATTGTTCTCCACCTGTTTCGTTGCACGAAACCTCGACGCCCACGATATCCTCACGAGCCCCACCACGAATCCAACTGCAATACATTAGGGAGGGGGAACTTACCACCCCATTGATCCACAAGGAAGCATAGGCTAGTCTAATGGCTTTGTTGGCCATTTCATCAGTTGAGGTGTTGTTTTCTCTTAGAAAATGGAAAAACTAAGTAGAAAAAAGGGATAGGTTAAGTCTAATACAACCAGTGATGACCTTCAAGCCTACATCCTTTGGACCTGATCTTGTCACAAAGCATCTTATAGTATTTTTTGAGTCACTCACAATGTTCAACTCGGAGGTTTGACGATTTTTTTCAATCTTAATCCCTTGAAAAACCATGCATGCCTTAGCCATGTTGTTAAAGGAGATTCCAAGGTTCCAATAGAATTCAACTTCTCGGTTTCCTCTTAGGGCCAAAAAGCACCCCCTACACCTGTCTCCCTTGAGGTAACACTTACATATTAAAACGATAAAAAACAAATTAAAAAAAAAAATGTTGGTGATATGGTAAACAAAATTAAACTCTACCCAGGTCAATCAAACTATGTGAGTGAATAGGTTTGATTGAATTTTGTTTTTCATTTTAAATTTTTAATTAATTTTTAAAATAAATTAAGTATATTTTAAAATAATTATTTTTTTATAATTATTTTAATTTTTAATAAAAAATTGACAAGATTATGATTAAAATTTCAATTTTATTTTTTATTTTTTAAATAAATTAAATTATTTTAAAACAATAATTTTAATTTTAATAAAAAAATTAAAAAATATAGTTAAAATTACTAAATTTGTTTAAATAAAATGATGGAGATTTTACTCAATACTATATAAAATCAAATTATCAATCCATCTAAAATTTGATTCATTTTACTCAATATTATATAAAATCAAATTATCAATCCATCTAAAATTTGAATCAAATTTTAGATGGATGAAACTTTCGCTTTTATATGGTCAAATTCCAACTAAAAAAATTTACTTTAAAATTACATTATTATTTTAAAATTATTTTACCTTTTAAACTTAATTTTATTTTAAAATTATTTTAYTTTTTAAACTTAATTTGTTGTCAAAAATGRCTAAAACGTAAAGAGACTTACACTATTGTTTTAAAATTATTTTATTTTTTAAACTTAATTTGTTTTCAAGAATGGCTAAAACGTAAAGAGACTTGATAGATAATAATTCTGAGGAGGATAATAATAGAGCATCAAGTTCAGCGACAAACATAATAATCTTAAAAAAAAAAAGAGTAAAGAAAGAAACTTTAAAAATGGCATATAATTTAATTGAGGAAAAAACAAATAAAACAAATATATAATTATCATAATTCAGTTAGAAAAAACAAAACCTTAAAGTAACATATAACTATCATATTGTTCGCTACTTTTTAATGACTCTTTTCTATAATTTTTATGTTTAAGTGATTTAAATGTTTTTTTAAATAAAATATAATTATAATATCATATCCTTTATCCTTTATGTAATTTTGATAATTTTTTAAAATAAAATATAATTTTTATGTTTAAGTGATTTAAATGTTTTTTTAAATAAAATATAATTATAATATCATATCCTTTATGTAATTTTGATAATTTTTTTAAATAAAATATAATTATAATTTCATATCGTTTATATAAATTTTGATAATAATTTTATATAAAAAATATTATTCCTTTAAATAAATTATTATAAAAATAAATATTCTTTAATCAACTTTTTTAATAAATTATTATAATTGATAAAATGTTGATTACACATTTTTCTTATAATACTTTTCAAATAATCTTGAACAATTTCGAGCCATTAATCATGTGAATATTGTTATGAAGCAAATATTATATTTTAGTGAAAGACCAATTATAATAGATAGTATAAGTATATTGTGGTTAAGTTAATTTAAGTATTTAAATTTGGGTTTAAATCTTTTATAATTCACAATTGTAAGTGTATCTCAAGATGTCTTGATCTTTATTAAATTATAAGTTTCATGCTAAATACTAATTAGTTTGCGGGTTGTTAATACTTAATCTAAAATTTATAGTGATAACCACTCAAATTTAAATCCAAACTTTATCCAAAAATCCTAACCAATTACCCATTCTTATATATATATATAACCCCACCAACAACTTTTAAAATAAAATTATTTATTTAATTTAAATAAAAAACATACCAAAATAACAAAACACCACACATATATATTTAAAACTAAAGAACAAAGTCATCCAAATAATCAAGGAACATGTATTCTCATCTTTAATCATGGGAAGCTTTAGAGTCACATGTCATCTTTAACAATTTTAAAACAAAGGCCCCTCTCTCAAACATAAAGGGTTCCATGCACTTTAATACAATCATTCTCTTCTAGTGATAGAATATCACTGGACTTGTCCATCCATTTTTTTAATAGCAATCAAAGAATCAATACCAATGGTCTTGTCCATCCATGTTTTGATAGCAAACAAAAGAATCAATATCGATGGACTTGTCCATCTATTTTTTAATAACAATAAAAGAATCAATACCAATGGACTTGTCCATCCATCTTTTAATAAAAATCAATTTTGATTAGGGATTGGTATCTACCTCTATCAAATTTTAACGGAAGAGTGCATATGACACTTGACTTACATACAATAGAGTCATACTCTATGTCTCTTTCTATTTTCATTTCAGTGAATGGTTGGCTAGTTTAATGCACATATGATAAGATGGTGTTTAGATATTTTAATAAATTGGATTTTAGATTCTCATACTAACCTCAAAAGATCACTTAATTATATATACATTTGTCCATCCATGTTTTGATAGCAAACAAAAGAATCAATCCATTTTTTAATAACAATAAAAGCATCAATACCAATGGACTTGTCCATCCATCTTTTAATAAAAATCAATTTTGATTAGGGATTGGTATCTACCTCTATCAAATTTTAACGGAAGAGTGCATATGACACTTGACTTACATACAATAGAGTCATACTCTATGTCTCTTTGTATTTTCATTTCAGTGAATGGTTGGCTAGTTTAATGCACATATGATAAGATGGTGTTTAGATATTTTAATAAATTGGATTTTAGATTCTCATACTAACCTCAAAAGATCACCTAATTATATATACATTTGTCCATCCATGTTTTGATAGCAAACAAAAGAATCAATCCATTTTTTAATAACAATAAAAGAATCAATACCAATGGACTTGTCCATCCATCTTTTAATAAAAATCAATTTTGATTAGGGATTGGTATCTACCTCTATCAAATTTTAACGGAATAGTGCATATGACACTTGACTTACATACAATAGAGTCATACTCTATGTCTCTTTCTATTTTCATTTTAGTGAATGGTTGACTAGTTTAATGCACATATGATAAGATGGTGTTTAGATATTTTAATAAATTGGATTTTAGATTCTCATACTAACCTCAAAAGATCACCTAATTATATATACATATTTTTAATTTTTAAGCTAAAGTAATATAATTTTTTTCATTTTTATTTATCTAAACAAAATTAGAATGCTTTTATCTCAAATTAGGACTAGGCATTTCATAGTTTGGTGTTGATATGATGGGGTTGGAACCCATGTCAATAGTGTAGGGGGGCTTCATCGAGGATGAGCAACTTTGAATGGTTTTAATCCCAGTTGTTAAACACCTTGCCAACATAAATAAGTAAGGGAGGATTGTGGGAGATTGCTCCCATCTCAACCAATGATAGAAGTCGTGATATAGAGGTACATCAATTAGTGACAACATTGTGGAAAGTGAAATGGACAAAAGGAAGGACACTTCGCATTGCCATGTGCAAACAGATGGAGCAACCTATCGACTTTGTCGCATACCCCATGTTGATGAAAAGGAATGGCCTTGTCCTAATACCAACATTTTTGAATTATGCATGGCTAGAAAAAAATAGTCATGATTATAACCCTGTGTTAATAGCCCTTTTCATTAAATTTTCTATTAACTCTCAAGAAATATGTCCTTGGAATTAATGTTATATTTTATCATTGAAGTATGTCAAGCAAGAGAAAAATATTCAAAACAGAAAATATTTTTAATAAATTTTTAACAGCTTTAGAAATAAAAATCTGATAAAGATACACAGAAAAACTCAAATGAGACTTCGAAACCATCCAACGATTTTATTTATTTAGGTCTAAAATATAAGCAACAACATTCTTTATACCCAAAAGGTAAGGACAACATTCTTCATACCCAAAAGGTAAGGACTAGAATGAGACTTAGCAATCAAAGATGGTATATTACATCATACAAGGACTAGATTGAGACTTAGCAGTCAAAGATGGTATATTACATCATACAAAGACCACTTGTATCATTAAGTGAAACCAAGACTGAAACAAAGTTGAAATAACAAGCCACAAATGCCACTACCTTGACTCTGCATAAAATCATCAATCGGTACTAAAAACTAATCTAGAAATCTAATAAGAATCCACAGACTATCAAAGACAGTTGATCAACCTTGTGAAGTATATCATCAAATCAATACTTCTTAGCTCTCCTTATTGCCACCTTTAGTAGGATCCTTATCAGAGTTGTTATCTCTATCACTTTCCTTTTGCTTGTACCTTGAAATCTTTTTTTATTCTTTTCAAAAGTAGTTTGAGAAGTTCAACTATTTTTTCTTAAGTCGTTAATTAATTTTAGTTAATGGGGACAAGTTGTAAAATAAAAATAATAATTAATGATAAGGATAAAATAAATACTAACTAATAGGTGGGGACCCCCTAAGGATTTTATGTTTAATTCTTAACATATTACCCTTGTTCCTCCTCTATAAAAAACATATTTATAAAAAATAAATATATCAGATTGTTGCCTTATTCATAAGTTGTCATAATATGTCAAAAATATGTCATCAACAGCTCATAAAATTACTATAAATATGTCCAAAATGCTAAGTGATCAAACTATTCCAAAAATACATATTACTGTCAAAAAATAATCATATATGTCCTAGCAATGAAATCATGAAATAACATCATCAAAATCAGAAGTCATATTTTTTGTGTGAGGCAGCTTCCCTTATTTCACTTCCATGTGACCATGTTACCTTTATGACTTCTAAACTTCCATTTACAAGTGATTTACCTCTTGTTGTTGAAGCTTCCAGGTGCATGTCCCCAAAGGAAATATGCCTATCTTGATGTTTGGGATGTTGGGAATGGGAGGTGACAGAATGTGAGGAGGTCACTGACTAATCAGAGTTTGCATAATTGGTAGGTTGTTTTCCTTTGCTAGGCTTAGGTTCTAGAATCTGAGATTTAAGCTTCTATGATGGCTGAGCAGAGTAGGCATGATAAGCTTTTGATGAAATATGTAGTGCATACCATTTAGATGTAGGAGGTGGGGGTAATGGCAATGAAACTGTTGGCCAACCCTAAATTTGGTTTTGAGGAGGGTTAGCAACATCCTTCCAACCATCATTGGTTGGGACTTCATGCTACAAAGAAACATGTGGTTGAATAAGAATACCGGAAAGGTTATTATGAGGTTGGTAGAATGGTCTTTTAGGTGGAGGACGAGGTTGGAAAGCTCCATGTCCTGCCAAGTTAACGAAGCCAGTTTGTAAGATCCGATTGAATTCCTCTTAATCAACATCAAAATGGATGGAAAAACGAATTCTTTTATTGCCCCAAAACTCATTAGACCTTCTTCCCCTTCCCCTATTTCCTCTGTCACCACTTCCTCTACTGAAGAAACTCATCTATAAATACAATGTAAAGTTAGAGCATGCAAACTATAGCTTAATAAACATCAAATACTATTTGCCTAACATAACTTAGAATATCTCTATTTGACAACAAACAAACATGCAAGCAACCATGGACATACATGGAAAGTTAACCAAAACATCAATTATGCTTTTCAACTTGTGAAACAATTATCATCTATGAACATGGGAAAACAAATGTATTTGGGAATATGGTAGAGTTTGTAATGTATGGAAAATGCAATAATGGTAAAGGAAAGAAAATGGCACATGTTCAAAATAATTTAAAATATATGTGAAGCCTCCAACAATTTATTTATTTATGCCTCATTGAGTGCTCATCATTGTTACTCTTCCATCATCAAGTATGCATCGGGGGGAGAAAAATGTAATTAAATGAAGGTGGAACTTAGGAGCTAGGAATAATTCATGAAAAATGAGAATACGAAGGGGTTTGGCCCTGAGAAAAACTGAACTTGTCAAATATATCATTCTATAACATAATTTTGGTCAACATATCATCCACAAAATACTCTTTCCCTTTGAATATTAATATCACTCTGAGAGAGAAAGCTTTCAATTTTAATATCACGGGGGGTGGGGATAAATGATCTTTTGAAATGATAGATGGAGATGGGAAAGATGGAATAACTAATGTAAAGTGGTAGTATGAGGGCTCTGATCCTGTAATATAAAACCAAACATATAGTTTTAAAAACCTATCACATTTTATTCTGATATTCAAAACCATCTGCAAGTATACTCAACATTTGAAAACATATGCCATTCGTTTGGATTTTTCTTTCAATAACAATATCTGAGTTTTTCCAAACAACGAAATGCAATCAACCAAGTTAAGTTTGACTTCAAGAGAAAATGTAGGTTCCTTTAAAACTTAGCATGAAAACAACCAGTAAATCGATACAACTTATATCACCATTTAAATAATTAATTTGCACAGTGAGAGTCGAAACTGGATTTGGGAAATTTTTATCTCAAGAGAACAAACCATTCACATACCCTTTTAAGCCCAAAATATTATCGTAATCTCATAGATTATTCTTTGAAGTATTCGAGTTCAAATTGAACCAATTCCAAACAATTTCGGTGTGTAAATAAAACATACAGGTGTGGCCCAAAAAACATATTCAACGTTCCAAATGATTTTATGTATCACACATTACTTTCAAAGAAACCATCTTCATCTGTCAAATAGAACCAATCGAACGGACTTCATTCATTTTCTTTCATCTCCAATCATGACCGGGAATTGAACTGGGTAATACCCTTTTATACCTATTGTGAAAGGTGAAAATAAAAGAGTGCTTGGGCTACTAGTTCGAGGAAAACTATAACCATTTTAGAATTTTGAAACAAATTCTTCATTACACAAAAGTGTAAAGATCAGGGTTAAGTACTCAGGATAACCCAATTAATGTCCATGCATGGGTTTGAAACTAGGCCGAGCATATATTCCATTCTTTCTTCGAAATAACCTTGGCTAGAGACCAAAAATTACTGGAGAGAGGAGTACAAAAATTAAATCCAAATAGAAGTTTGAAATAACCATTAAACCCTAACTTAGGCAAAAAGTATAACAAAACAACACAAGGTTTATTTCTAATGTATATCACTGCAACGAGGTGGTGAGATGGTTTATTACTAAGCATCAAATATTCGACATGAAAGGGTAAGGCTAATGAACAATATTTGAACTATCTCAATATTGGCAGAACTTAAAGACCCAATATTCACACCGAAATATATCGAAGGAGAAAACCTTAGAAGCCATCGTAAAACCCAGCAAGTTTCTATCCCTTTTTGGATGAAAATGAATAGTAAGACAAATAATGAGAGTGCAGTGAATCTGTCATTCTTTGAGAAATGAAAGCTATATCCAAAGTATTACTGCAAATTTCTAAGCTACAGTAACATACCTTCACTAACAACTTGTTTATTCCTTTGAAAAAAAGCGAGTTTCAATGCCAGGAAGGCCACGGTTAGGGTTGAATAGAGCAATCACTCCAGAGCTCAATTCCAAGACCAACATAATGAAAATGTCAGAATTCTCAAGGTGGTAACCCCAAAGAAAATATCGCATCCATGCATTCAATGTATGCGACCTCACGTCGCCTCACATTAACTCCTTTTCCAGGTCACACTTCCACCAATCAACTAGGACAAATCACGATACCATATTCCAAGCCAAATATACAACAATTCATGTGCTTCATATGAAAATCAGCAAAGGTTTAATAACTCTTGGAACGGTGGCTAAGATTTAATTTAAACCACATTTATCGTCAGTCAAATGATGCGACAAGGCATATACATCATAGTAAATTTCAAAAGCAAGTTCAAGTAATAGCACCATGCCATGCAAAACCAATATGAAAGCATATAGTATACCATATGTGTAGTGTTTAAAAGGCATTTCCAACATTTAAACTTCATCGTGACACATTTTCATATAACATATGAGAGCTCGATACTTCATATAACATGCAAGGCTATGTTAAGTTGTTTGAGTATTGTTTCATGTTGGACCAAGCTTTACAATGTAAAGTCCACCTTATAACTTGCGCATTAAACTCGCATATGCTATGAGATCATTGTAACATGACACCAACCTTTTGGAAATGTGTGAAATGAAAAAAAACTATTAACATATCCATTTGTGTTGCTAATAACCAAGGCATAGACTTATACCTTTTCAACCATCTCTTATGGAGCAAAATTTGTCAAGATGAAGAAGACTAAAAATGATCATCATTTAGAACAAGTGAATGGCCAATTTATTTTCTTTAACTAGGGGGTCCCACCTATAATCAAGTATTTATAATAGTAGATAATAAGATTTTTTTTGAAAATAGTGCCTTGCAATCATTTCCAAGCTTGGTGGCTTAGTTGGTGATTTTATGAGTCAACACCCCATTGATCAATAATGATGGGCATATAAAAGGAAATGGTAATCATACTAAGGAATGAGCGTAGTTGGTGGGGGAATCAACTCATTCTTGTAGACAAATTTGTTTGAGACATCTTGTCAAGGGGTGGAAATGGGAAGGGAGATTTGATCCAAGAGGTTGTACATTGAGCATATAACCTAGAATATTCAGCTCATCGTGGCACAAATATCCAATTTCAAGCATTACCATCACATAATGCTAGGTGGTAAGGCACTTTATTCTTTCCATGGAAGGAGAAGGTGGAAAGAGATCTATTCAAAGCTTATAAGTATCATGTCATACCTCTTTAGATGAAGTCGAACATTACTTCTTCTAAAGGCTACAGACACCAAGTTATCTAGGATACCAAGTGTGAAAATGAAGAAACATGAAACACCTTTTCTTCTACAACATCGATGTTGAATTCTAAGAGCACGGGTTGAAGGCATTATGGGAGAAAGGTTGACCATGCACTCATTAGGTCTTAATAAGTAGGAGGGCTCCAATCTGTTCCACTAGGGGGGGTTCCTTTATATCTACATAGACTCAAAATCTCCCCAAAGTGCAATTGTAACACTTTCTACCAATACTTTGAGCGGGTTGAAATTCACACCACAAACTACAAAACTTGTCACTCTCTCTTATTAAGGTTAAGGCTATGGAACTATAGAAGAAAGGCCTAAAGGAAATAGGTTCATGGGTAAATGAGAACATGGATGGACCCTATGTATTTTCATCTACATACCTAAATAACATAAGTGGTAGGAAATAAAAATTTTAAGGAAACATTGGATACCTAATGAGTTTTCAAGGATGTGGATGATGAAGGAGAACATTGAAACTCAAGAGAAAATAGCAATCTTGGCTTGTGACTTCCAACAAAAAATTGACTTGGACAACCAACATTGGGGAATGGTTATGGAGATTATTCTTTTGGATCAATAAGGAAACTTCCAAAATAATACCTTTTAATGACAATCTTTGACCATGTCTTCTAGGTTGGTTACATAAAACCCAATTTATTCCTTCAAGGTTGGTGTTTACTCTGAATGAACTAAGAATCAAATTTGACCAAGTCCTCACTATCCAATGTTTGGCTCCATGTCAACAACGCATGCCCAGTCATCATGGATTCTCCATGTCTACTTCCACGCTTTGGTACATTCGTGATCAACTATCTTTGTGTTGTTTCACTTTCCTAAAGTGTGTTCTTATGCTTAACTCATGCTTGCTTGAAACTCTCACACTTCACTACCTTGCACTTGCACCAAATTGCATTCAAGACACGCCTAGACTTTGCATTGTTTGCCTTGTACTAAAAAACATACTCATATTTCCCATAACATTTTATAACACCCCCTTTAATGCAATAAACCAGTTCTCCCTTGTCCAAAGCATTTTACAAACTTTTCAAGCTTATGTATTCATAGAGGCTTAGTAAACACACCAATAAATTGCTCATTTGTTTATAATAGTTCAACTGAATTTGACCATCCTCTTGCAATCCTTTTAGATGATGTATGCACACTTCAATATGTTTACTTCAATATTGGTAAATTTCATTCTTTACCAACCAAATAGATCTTGGATTATCAATCAAGACAATTGTAGGTTTATCTTGTGTTAAATCAATGTTTGCTAATAATAATTTCATCCAAACCCTCTCGTGTGTTGCATTTATTGTACCCTTGTATTTAGATTGTATCGAAGACAAAGGAATTGTGCTCTTCTTCTTGTCTCTCCAACTAATAACTATTCAATCAACATGAACATTAAATATATATGTATATTTCAATTGTCTTTGCTTCTAATCCAGTTAGAATCTATGAAACCTAATAGTGTTAGATCGCTATTTTTGAGGGAATATTTTATTCTCCAACTAAATCTACCTTCATATACCTTAATATTATTTTCAATGTATTCCAATGACTTTCAATCATGTGTCTTCAAATCATGTCAAAAGCATACTTGATGTTAAGTCAAGTAATGGTTATATAGATTAGGCTCTCTACCAATCATATATACAAGCTTGTATTAACTTGCTTCCCTGCTCAATATTTCATGAGCTTCATGTCAAGATCTATTGGGGTGTCATGTGCTTGCATAATATATCATAATGAACCTTTTTTTCAAGTCATTTGAATATTTAGATTGAGGTAGGAAAATTCCTCTCGATTTTTTCCAAACGTCCATTCCAAGGCAATATTGTAGAACATTGTAAAGCATCCCATTTCAAATGTGTGTAGTAGGTCTTGCTTTAATACTTCAACTTTGATGCTATATATTATGATAATTTACTCAATAAATAAAATGGTTATTGATAAATTTCTACTACAAGTGGTCTTCACATGAAGTTTCAAATATGAATTTCTTTTTTGGGACTCGAAATCTTTGAAGTATTCATCAATCTTTGTGTCTAATGCCCTTGGTGCTTTCTTCAAACCATAAAGAGATTCTCATGATAGATTAAACACTAAATAGCATTTTCCAAGTTGTATGAGTACAACTGGTCACTCTATGTAAACTTCCTCATCGGTCGATACGTTCATAGAATCAATTTTCACATCCATTTGATGTATTTCCCATTCTAAATTGCACAACAAGTGCTACCATTGTTTAGACTATATTCATCTTCACAACTAGAATGGAGGTCTCCTCATAATCAATGCCTTCTTTATGTTCACAACCTTTGGTTACCAAACACACTTTATGCCCATCCAATGTACCATAAAAAATTGTATTGTGTTGTAGATCCATTTGCATATAATCACCTCCATGTATGTAGGTAACCTCATTAGGTTCCATGATTGTTTCTTCTTGATTGAATCCATTTCAACTTGTATAGGTTTACACCACTTAATTTTCTTAGTTATTTATTCAAAACTTTGAGGCTTAATTGTGCTTATATTGTCATCATCAAAACAAAGTACACTATAGGTTACTTCTTCAAGCGTATTCTTCTCCTGAGTTATGTTTTGTTCTTCTATGTAGTACTCGGACCTATGAACATGAACACAAAGAGTAAGTTTGTTTTAAGTGGGTAAGTGGTTTACATTTGATTACTTTTGAATTTATATAAAACAATAGTAATAATAATATAAAAAGGTGCCCTTGGGGTTATATTCCCTTAGGAGCACCATGGAGGCAATGAAACAATGAGAGGAGAAATAGGGGGTGGTCAATAAAATAATATATTATTGAGATTGCTAAGTGTCTAGCTCCCAAGCTTGTATATCCTTTTATATTCATTACCTTATGTTTATTTCTGAAGCTTTGTGAAAGGGGCACATGGTCTCCATGCAAGTCATATATTCATGCAAGCCTTGGGAAGGAATTCATTCCACCTTTGGGAAAAATAATTCATTTGATATCTCCTTGGGGGGGGACCATGGAGGATGTTTCCATTCGAGTATGTTGAGATACCATGTGCATATACTGAGAAAGGCGTTGGTAGGACGGGACACTGGTATGCTAAACTATGGAGGAGAATGTAACATCCCCACTATAATCCCCAATTTAATTAATGCATAGTATAGATATGAATGTGACTATGGCCAAGCAATGTAATATGTGAATTGTATTTATGAATTTTAATAAATAAAATGTGATACCAGTTGTTGGGGGACATGGACAGATATGGGGGATGAGTTTTCCACAAGAGAATGGAGTGTCTAAGAGGGCTCCAAGGGGGAAATTATTTATGGGTATTTATCCAAACCCACATTCCTGAATTTGATTATCATTGTGTATAAAACCTTTTATTTTCTATTTGAGTGTATGAGAGCCCAATCATTGAATACATGTAAGAGGGTGGGTGTAGAAAGTCACATTCCGTAGTTATTGGGAGCATGGGGATAAGTACAATTAGTTTGGGGATGAGTGTGAGTAAAGAAAAAAGAAAGAAAAGAGAGGAAAAATTGTGTGGATGGGAAAAGGCAGTTTTAGACCGTCAAGTTTTTGCATGAACAACAAGAAGACAACAAGAAGAATATTTATGGAACTGGAGCAACCGTGGAGGAGGAATTCTAGAGCATTTTTGGAGTTGAATACTGAAGAGGCAAGTTGTCGAGCTTGCATAAGAACTAGGTTGTCAGGCCTGAAGAGTGAACTCCTGTGTGAGTTGCACTGTAACAACAAGTTATTGGTAGTGTTTTACTAGTAGTTTTTCCTAGCAGTGAGTCCCTTGAGTTCCCAGTAGTGAGATTCTTGGTTACATATGCCAGAGAGACCCTAGTAAACGAATGGGATGCCTAATGGACTGAGAGTAGTGAAGGGGTACATTCCTTGGGTAGGGCAAGTCAAGAGGAAGAGAGATGGTGGAAATCGGGATAGCCATAGGAGAATACCAATGGGTTGTGGGATTATTTAAGTTGTTATTGAACAGTGACATATACCCTCTTTTGTGGATTCCTATCCCCAACTCGAGGGTGACTTGTTGTTGATATCTACAAAAATGAGACTATGGTTGAGCAAAACATTCGTCCCAAGCAGATGGTTGCACAATTATTTTAAAAGACAAGTGTTTATCTATATTTTGTGTTATTTTATGAATTTAATTGTCGCATTTTAACTCTGTGTTTGTGAATGGGTTATATGTTGTTGTGTGTGGAGT